>ML308850.1:0-15581 GCA_005239505.1 Nicotiana paniculata | reverse complement strand
GTACATCTCTTGGATAGTCTCTCCTTATTTCATAGTGAAGTTTTCATACTGAGAGTATAGTAAGTACCTCTTGACCTTTTTAATTGAGGTGTTCCTTCATGGGCTATGTGTAAGGTATCCAAAATCTCTTTGGCAGTGGTGCAACTTTGGATTCTGCTATTCTCGTCTGGACCTAGTCCACACACTAGCCACTTTTTAGCCTTTGCATTCTTTTCCTACTTCTTCAGATCCTCAGCAGTGCAATCAACTCTTGTCTTTGGTGCCTCTACACCTTCTGCAATCTTCTTCATGGTGGCTAGAGGACCATCAGTGACTATGTCCCAGAGTTCATAGTCTTCTCCAATCAGGTGATCCTTCATCCTATTTTTCCACCAAGAGTAATACTGGCCATTGAAGAGTGGTGGCCTTGCAGTTGATTGACCCTCCCAGTTTCCAGGTGGTGCACTCATCTTGATCTTTTCCAAGGTGTTAGCCTATCAAGGATAACCTGCTTTGATACCAATTGATGTTTTAGACGTCAATACCACACAAAAAATAAGTTAATTGTGTGGTACCCAATTTTCGAGTGCTGTCTCACTAGAAGAACCTGGTTATTGTTGATGTTCCAACTTCTACTGTTGCAGAATAATAAAAGCAGTAAATTAAAAACACGGAGATTTTTACGTGGAAAACACCTGGCTCAAAAGGTGAAAAAAGCCACGACCTACTCCTCAGTAGGATCTTCTCAAACACTTCACTAAAACTCTGAGCCAAACAGAATTACAAAATAAACTCTTTTGTAATCCTAGGATTAACTCTAAACCTACGTAGTAACTTACCTCTAGCTAATTTCTACCAGCTTCAAGTTAAATCTAACTTGAACACAGTGTACCTATTACAATTGCTTTTATTAAAGCTGAAAAGATACAATATAAAAACTCCTACTACAACCAACTAGACTCAAATAAAAACAGATGGAACTGGTTCTTCTGGCTGGTCTGTAGCCTTTGTATCGCACAGTAAATCTGCTTGCAAAATCTCTAGGAGTTTTGCTTTCAGATCTTGATTCACTTTTGCACTTGTGCGTCTCCTTCAAGCAAGAATACTTCAAGTATTTATAGAGGCCAGGCATTGAGTTTGTCGTTCAGTTCTAGTCCAACTCTTCTTGGGTGAACGAGTTTGTATTAAACTCAAGTTCCTTCCTTTGTTACTTTCCTTGATGAATACAACTTCTGTCCTTTTATCAATTTGCAACCTTTTCGCATTAGGAGACAATCTCTTGGTTCATTGATACTTCACAATCACAATTATCTCCTATGTATATACAGTTCATGTGCCAACGCATCAGGTCAAGTGTGTGTGCTCTGATGGACCTAGTTCAACTGGTCAGACATTTGTCAATCTTCAAAACTATGCAGTGACTTGGGTTAACAATATTTCTCCGGGACATCAAATACGACCCAAGGAACTGGAATTGTTTGGCATTTTATGGCAATTAGACTGGGATTCCGCATGTCGTGCCTATATTATCTCCTACCATGGTCCAGGCCGGATGCCTTGGTACGGAGACGGTACCGTATCGCATGATATTTGTCCGGGAGATCAAATACGACCCAAGGAACCATAACCAATGCTTCGAAATGATCAAGTTACATTTTTTGGCATCTTATGGCAATTAAACTGGAATTCCGCCAATCGTGCCTATATTATCGCCTGCCATGGTCCAGGCCGGATTCCTTGGTATGTAGCCGGTACCGGATCGCATGATATTTGTCTGAGAAATCAAATACGACCTAAGGAACCATAACCAACGCTTCAAAAGGATCAAGTTACAATTGTTGGCATTTTATGGCAATTAAACTGAAATTCCGCCAGTCGTGCCTGTATTATCGCCTGCCATGGTCCAGGCCGGATGCCTTGGTACGGAGACGGTACCGTATCGCATGATATTTGTCCGGGAGATCAAATACGACCCATGGAACCATAACCAATGCTTCAAAAGGATCAAGTTACAATTGTTGGCATTTTATGGCAATTAAACTGAAATTCCGCCAGTCGTGCCTGTATTATCGCCTGCCATGGTCCAGGTCGGACACCTTAGTACGAAGCTGGTACTGGGTCGCATGATATTTGTTCGAGACATCAAATACAACCCAAGGAACCATAACAATCACTTCAAAATGATCAAGTTACTTTTATTGGCATTTTATGGCAATTAAATTGAAATTCCACCAGTCGTGCATGTATTATCGCCTTCCATGATCCACGCCGGACGCCTTGGTATGGAGCCGGTAACGGGTCGCATGATATTTATCCGGGACATCAAATACGACCCAAGGAACCAAAACCAACGCTTCGAAATGATCAAGCTACATTTTTTGGTATTTTATGAAAATTAAACTGGAATTCCGCCAGTCGTGCCTGTATTATCGCCTGCCATGGTCCAGGCCGGACACCTTGGTACGGAGTCGGTACCGGATCACATGATATTTTTACGGGACAACAAATAAGACCCGAGGAACCATAACAAATACTTTGAAATGATTAAGTTACATTTTTTGGCATTTTATGTCAATTAAACTGGAATTGCTCCAGTCGTGCATCTATTATCGCCTGCCATGGTCCAGGCCGGATGCCTTGGTACGTAGCCGGTACCGGATCGCATGATTTTTTTTCGGGACATCAAATACGACCCAAAGAACCATAACCAATGCTTTGAAATGATCAAGTTACAATTCATTGCCTTTTATGGCAATTAAATTGAAATTCCGCCAGTCGTGCTTGTATTATCGCCTGCTATGGTCCAGGTTAGATGCCTTGCTACGTAGCCGGTATCGAATCACATGATATTTTTTCGGGACATCAAATACGACCCAAGGAACCATAACCAATGCTTCTAAATGATCAAGTTACAATTTTTGGCATTTTATGGCAATTAAACTGGAATTCCGCCAGTCGTGCCTGTATTATCGCCTTCCATGGTCCAGGCCGGACGCCTTGGTACGTAGCTGGTACCGTATCGCATGATATTTGTCCGGGACATCAAATACGACCAAAGGAACCATAACCAATGCTTTGAAATGATCAAGTTACAATATTTGGCATATTATGTCAATTAAACTGGAATTCCATCAGTCGTGCTTGTATTATCGCCTGCCATGGTCCAGGTCGGACGCCTTGGTACGGAGTTGGTACCGGATCGCATGATATTTTACGGGACAGAAAATACGACCCGAGGAATAAATGACCAAATTATATTTTCTGGCATTTTATGGCAATTAAACTGGAATTCCATCAGTCGTGCTTGTATTATCGCCTGCTATGGTCCAGGCCGGACGCCTTGGTACGGAGTTGGTACCGGATCGCATGATATTTTACGGGACAGAAAATACGACCCGAGGAATAAATGACCAAATTATATTTTCTGGCATTTTATGGCAATTAAACTGGAATTCCGCCAGTCGTGCCTAAATTATCGCCAGCCATGCCCAAGCCCGACGCCGTGGTACGGAGCCGGTACTGGATCGCCTAATATTTGTTCGGAAAATAAAATACGACCCAAGTAACAATAACCAACGCTTTGAAATGACCAAATTACATATTTCTGCAATTTATGGACATTAAATTGGAATTCGGCCAGTCGTGCATGTATTATCGCCTACCATAGCTCAAGCCCGAGCCGGTACTGGAATTCTGCCCATCGTGCCTGTATTATCGCCTGCCATGGCCCAAGTCGAACGTCGTGGTTGGAGCCGGTACCGAATTGCCTGATATTTGTCCATGACATCAAATACGACCCAAGGAACCATAACCAACGCTTCAAAATGACTGAATTATATTTTTTGGCATTTTATGGCAATTAAATTGGAATTACGCCAGTCGTGCTTGTAGTATCGCCTGCCCTGGCCCAAGCCCGACTTCGTTGTACGGAGCCGGTGTCGGATCGCCTAATATTTTTTTGGGACATCAAATATGACCCAAGGAACCATAACCAACGCTTCGAAATGACTAAACTACCTTTCTTGGCATTTTATGGCAATTAAATTGGAATTCCACCAGTCGTGCTTGTATTATCGCCTGTCAAGGACCAACCCCGACGCCGTGGTACGGAGCCGGTACTGGATCGCCTGATATTTGTTTGGGACATCAAATACGACCCAAGAACCATAACCAATGCTTCGAAATGACCAAATTACATTTTTGGCATTTTAGTGCAATTAAATTGGAATTCCGCTAGTCGTGCTTGTATTATTGTCTGCCATGGCCCAAGCCCGACCCCGTGGTACGGAGCCGGTACGGCATCGCCTGATATTTATCCAGGACATCAAATACGACCCAAGAAACCATAAACAACCTTCAAAATGACCAGATTAGATTTTCTTGCATTTTATGGCAATTAAATTGGAATTCCGCTAGTCGTGCCTAAATTATTGCCTGCCCGAACCCAAGCCCAATGCTGTGGTACGGAGCCGGTACCGTATCGCCTGATATTTTTTCGGGAAATCAAATACGACCCAAGTAACCATAACCTACGCTTCGAAATGACCAAATTACATATTCTGGCAGTTTATGGCAATTAAACTGGAATTCCACCAGTCGTGCCTAAATTATCGCCTGCCTGATGCCGTAGTACGGAGTCGGTACTGGATCTCCTGATATTTCTTCGGGAAATCAAATACGACCCAAGTAACCATAACCAACACTTCCAAATAACCAAGAATGACGCCGTGGTATGGATCCCATACGGGATCGCCTAATATTTGTCCGGGACATCAAATACGACCCAAGGAACCATAACCAATGCTTCGAAATGACCAAATTACATTTTATGGAATTTTATGGCAATTAAACTGGAATTCCGCCAGTCGTGCCTGTATTATCGCATGTCGTGGCCCAAGCATGACGCCGTGATACGGAGCCACTACCGGACCGCCTGATATTTTTCCGGGACATCACATACGACCCAAGGAACCATAACCAACGCTTCGAAATGACCGAATTAAATTTTTTGGCAATTAAATTGGAAATCTGCCAGTCGTGTCTATAGTATCCCCTGTGCTGGCCCAAGCCCGACGTCATGGTACGGATCCGGTACCGGAGTGTCCTATATTTGTCTGGGAAATCGAATACTACCCAAGGAACCATAACCAACGTTTCGAAATGACCAAATTACATTTTTTTGCATTTTATGGCAATTTATGGTAATTAAACTGGAATTCTGCCAGTTGTGCCTATATTATCGCCGGTACCAGATCGCCTGATACTTGTCTGGGACATCAAATACGACCCAAGGAACCATAACCAACACTTCAAAATGACCAAAGTATATTTTTTGGCATTTTATGGCAATTAAACTAGAATTCTGCCAGTCGTGCTTGTATTATCGCCTGCCATGGCCCAAGCTCGACGCCGTGGTACGGATCCGGTACCAGATCGCTGATTTTTGTCCGGGACATCAAATATGTCCCATAGAACCATAACCAATGCTTCGAAATGACCAAATTACATTTTTGGCATTTTATGGCAATTAAAATGGAATTTCGCAACTCGTGCATTTATTATCGCCTGCGGTGGCCCAAGCCTGACGCCGTGGTACGGAGCCGGTACCGGATTGCCTGATATTTGTGCGGGACATCAAAGACGACCCAAGGAACCATAACCAACGCTTTGATATGATCAATGTATATTTTTTTGGAAGTTTATGGCAATTAAACTGGAATTCCGCAAGTTGTGCATGTATTATTGCCTGCCATGGCCCAAGCCTGACGTTGCGGTACGGAGCCGGATCTGGATCACCTGATATTTGTTCGGGACATCAAATACGATCCAAGTAACCATAAGAAACGCTTCGAAATGACCTAATTACATTTTTTTGTATTTTATGGCAATTAAAGTGGAATTCCGCTAGTCGTGTCTGTATTATCGTCTGCCGCGGCCCAAGCCCGACGCCGTGGTACGGAGCCGGTACCAGATCGACTGATATTTGTGCGGGAAATCAAATACGACCCAAGGAACCATAACCAACACTTCGAAATGACCAAAGTACTTCTTTTTGGCATTTTATGGAATTTAAACTAGAATTCCGCAAAACGTGCCTGTATTATCCCCTGCCATGGCCCAAGCTCGACGCGGTGGTACAGAGCTGGTACTGGATCGCCTGATATTTGTCCAGGACATCAAATAGGACCCATGAAACCATAACCAATGCTTCGAAATTACCAAATTACATTTTTTGGCATTATATGGAAATTAAAATGGAATTCCGCAAGTGGTGCATGTATTATCGCCTGCTGTGGCCCAATCCTGACGCCGTGGTACGGAGCCGGTACCGGTTCACCGGATATTTGTTCGGGACATCAAATACGACCCAAGGAACCATAACCAACGCTTCGATATGACCAAAGTACTTTTTTGGCATTTTACGGCAATTAAACTGGAATTCCGCAAGTTGTGCATGTATTATCACCTATTATTGCCCAAGCCCGACGCTGCAGTACGGAGCTGGAACTGGATCGCCTATTATTTGTCCGGGACATCAAATACGACCCAAGGAACCATAACCAACGCTTCGAAATGACAAAGTTACGTTTTTGGCATTTTATGGCAATTAAACTAGAATTCCGCCAGTCATGCCTGTATTATCGCCTGTCGTGGCCCAAGCCCGACGCCGTGGTACGGAGCCGGTACCGGATCGACTGATACTTTTGTGTGACATAAATACAACCCAAGGAACCATAACCAAAGCTACAAAATGACCAAGTTACATTTTTGGCATTTTATGGTAATTAAAATGGAATTCCGCCAGTCGTACCTGTATGTCGTCTACCATGGCCCAAGCCCGACGCCGTGGTACGGAGCCGGTACCGGATCGCCTGATATTTCTGCAGGACATGAAATACTACCCAAGGAACCATAACCAACGCTTCGAAATGACCAAGTTACATTTTTGGCATTATATGGCAAATACACTGGAATTCCGCTAGTCGTGCCTGTATTATCGCTTGCCGTGGCCCAAGCCCAACACTGTGGTACGGAGCCGATACCAGATCGCCTGATATTTTTCCGTGAAATCAAATACGACCCGAGGAATCATAACCAACGCTTCTAAATGACCAAATTACATTTTGTGGCGTTTTATGGCAATTAAACTAGAATTCCGCCAGTCGTGCCTGTATTATCGCATGCCCTGGCCCAAGCCCGACACCGTGGTACGGAGTCGGAATCGGATCGCTTGACATTTGTCCGGGACATCAAATACGAACCAAGGAACCATAACCAATGCTTTGAAATTACCAAACTACCTTTTTGGCATTTTATAGCAATTAAACTAGGATTCCGCCAGTCGTGCTTGTGTTATCGCCTATGATGGCCCAAGCTCGACACCGTGGTACGGAGCCGGTACCGGATCGCCTGATATTTGTTCGAGATATCAAATACAACCCAAGGAACCATAACCAATGCTTCGAATGAGCAAACTACCTTTTTTGGAATTTTATGGCAATTAAACTGGAATTCCGCCAATCGTGCATGTATTATCGCCTGCCGTGGCCCAAGCCGGATGCCGTGGTACGGAGCCGGTACCAGATTGACTAGTATTTGTGCGTGACATCAAATACGACCCAAGGAACCATAACCAATGCTTCATAATGACCAAGTGACATTTTTTGGCATTTTATGGCAATGAAACTGGAATTCTGCCAGTCGTGCCTGTATTATCGTCTACCGTGGCCCAAGCCCAATGCCGTGGTACGGAGCCAGTACCGGATCGCCTGATATTTGTGCGGGACATCAAATACGACCCAAGAAACCATAACCAACACTTCGAAATGACCAAATTACATTTTTTGGCATTTTGTGGCAATTAAAATGGAATTCCGCTAGTCGTGCATGTATTATTGCATGTCGTGGCCCAAGCCCGACGCCGTGGTAGGTAGCCGATACCGGATCACCTGATATTTGTTCGGGATATCAAATACCACCCAAGGAACCATAACCAGCGCTTCAAAATGACCAAATTACATTTTTTGGCCTTTTATGGCAATTAAACTAGAATTCCACCATTCGTGCCTGTATTATCGCCTGCCGTGGCCCAAGCCCGATGCCGTGGTACGGAGCCCGTACCGGATACCTTGATATTTGTGTTGGATCTCAAATACGACCCAAGGAACCATAACCAACACTTCAAAATGACCAAATTACATTTTTTGGCAATTTATGGCAATTAAAATGGAATTCCGCCAGTGGTGCCAGTATTATCGCCACCCATGGTCCAAGCCTGACGCCGTGGTATGGAGCCGGTACCAGATCGCCTGATATTTGTCCGCAACTTCTAATACGACCCAAGGAACCATAACCAACGCTCCAAAACGACCAAATTACATTTTTTTTGCCTTTTATGGCAATTAAACTGGAATTCCGCCATTCGTGCCTCTATTATCGCCTACCGTGGCCCAAGCCCGACGCCGTGGTACGGAGCCGGAATGGGATCGCCTGATATTTTTTTGGGACATCAAATACGACCCAAGGAACCATAACCAACATTTCGAAATGACCAAGTTACATTTTTGGCATTTTATGGCATTTAACTGGATTTCCGCTAGTCGTGCCTGTATTATTGCCTGCCGGGGCCCAAGCCCAGCGCCGTGGTACGGAGGCGGTACCGGATTGTCTGATATTTTTTTGGTAAATCAAATACGACCCAAGGAACCATAAACCAACGCTTCTAAATGACCAAATTACATTTTGTGGCATTTTATTGCAATTAAATTGGAATTGCGCTAGTCGTGCCTGTAATATCGCATGCCGTGGCCCTAGCCCGACGCCGTGGTACGGTGCCCGAATCGGATTGCCTGATATTTGTCCGAGACATCAAAAACAAACAAGGGAACCAAACCAACGCCTTGAAATGACCACACTACCTTTTTTGGCATTTTATGGCAATTAAACTGGAATTCCGCTAGTCGTGCATGTATTATCGCCTCTCATGGTGCTAGACTGACTCTGTGGTACGGAGCCGCTACTGGATCACCTGATATTTGTCCGGGGACATCAAATACGACCCAAGGAACCATAACCAACGCTTCAAAATGACCAAATTATATTTTTTGGTATTTTATGGCAATTAAACTGGAATTCCGCCAGTCGTGCCTGTATTATCGCCTGTCGTGGCCCAAGCCCGACGCCGTGGTACCGAGCCGATACAGGATCGCCTGATATTTGTCCGGTACATCAAATACCACCCAAGGAACCATAACCAGCGCTTCGAAATGACATAATTAAATTTTTTGGCCTTTTATGGCAATTAAACTGGAATTCCGCCAGTCGTGCCTGTATTATCGCCTGTCGTGGCCCAAGCCCGACGCCGTGGTATGGAGCCCGTACCCGATCACCTGATACTTGTCCGGGACATCAAATACGACCAAAGGAACCATAACCAATGCTTCCAAATGACCAAATTACATTTTTTGGCATTTATGGCAATTAAACTAGAATTCCGCTAGTCGAGCCTGTATTATCGCCTGCCGTGGCCCAAGCCCGACGCCGTGGTACGGAGCAGGTATCGGATCACCTGATATTTTTCCGGGACATCAAATACGATCCAAGGAACCATAACAAACGCTTCGAAATGACCAAGTTATATTTTTGGCATTTTATAGAAATTAAACTGGAATTCCGTGAGTCATGCCTCTATTATCGCCTGTCGTGGCCCAAGCCCAACGCCGTGGTACGGAGCCGGTACTGGATCATCTGATATTTTTCCGGGAAATCAAATACGACCCAAGGAACCATAACCAATGCTTTGAAATGACCAAATTACATTTTGTGGCATTTTATGGCAATTAAACTGGAATTTCGCCAGTCGTGCCTGTAATATTACATGCCGTGGGCCAAGCCCGACGCCGTGGTTCGGAGCCAGAATTGGATCACCTGATATTTGTTTGGGACATCAAATACAAACCAAGGAACTATAAACAATGCTTCGAAATGACCAAACTACCTTTTTTGGCATTTTACGGCAATTAAACTGGAATTCCGCCAGTTGTGCCTGTATTATCGCCTGTCATGGCCCAAGCTCGACGCCGTTGTACGGAGCTGGTACCGGATCGCCTAATATTTGTCCGGGACATCAAATACGACCCAAGACACCATAACCAACGCTTCGAAATGACCAAATTACATTTTTGGTCTTTTATGGCAATTAAACAGGAATTCCGCTAGTCGGGCCTGTATTATCGCCTGTCGTAGCCCAAGCCTGACGCCGTGGTACGGATCCGGAACCGGATCGCCTAATATTTTTCCGGGACATCAAATACGACCCAAGGAACCATAACCAACGCTTCGAAATGATGAAATTAATTTTTTGGTATTTTATGGCAATTAAACTGGAAATCTGCCAGTTGTGCCTGTATTATCGCCTGCCGCAGCCCAAGCCCGACGCCGTGGTACGTAGCCCGTACCGAATCCCTTGATATTTGTGTTGGACATCAAATATGACCCAAGGAACCACAACCAACACTTCAAAATGACCAAATTACATTTTTGGCAATTAATGGCAATTAAACTGGAATTCCGCCAATGGTGCCAGTATTATCGCCTCCCGTAGCCCAAGCCCGATGCCGTGGTATGGAGCCGGTACCAGATCGCCTGATATTTGTCCGCGACTTCTAATACGACCCAAGGAACCATAACCAATGCTCAAAAATGACCAAATTACATTTTTTTGGCCTTTTATGGAAATTAAACTGGAATTCCTCCATTCGTGCCTCTATTATCGCCTGCCGTGGCCCAAGCCGGACGCCGTGGTACGGAGCCGGAATGGGATCGCCTGATATTTTTTCGAGACATCAAATACGACCCAAGGGACCATAACCAACGCTTCGAAATGGCCAAGTTACATTTTTGGCATTTTATGGCATTTAACTGGAATTCCGCTAGTCGTGCCTGTATTATTGCCTACCGTGGCCCAAGCCCAGCGCCGTGGTACGGAGCCGGTACCGGATCTTCTGATATTTTTATGGTAAATCAAATACGACCCAAGGAACCATAACCAACGCTTTGAAATGACCAACTTACATTTTCTGGCATTTTATGGCAATTAAATTGGAATTCCGCTAGTCGTGCCTGTAATATCGCATGCCGTGGCCCTAGACCGGTGCCGTGGTACGGAGCCGGAATCGGATCGCCTGATATTTGTTCGGGACATCAAAAACGAACAAGGGAACCAAACCAACGCCTCGAAATGACCAGACTACCTTTTTGGCATTTTATGGCAATTAAATTGGAATTCCGCTAGTCGTGCCTGTAATATCGCATGCCGTGGCCCTAGACCGGTGCCGTGGTACGGAGCCGGAATCGGATCGCCTGATATTTGTTCGGGACATCAAAAACGAACAAGGGAACCAAACCAACGCCTCGAAATGACCAGACTACCTTTTTGGCATTTTATGGCAATTAAATTGGAATTCCGCTAGTCGTGCCTGTAATATCGCATGCCGTGGCCCTAGACCGGTGCCGTGGTACGGAGCCGGAATCGGATCGCCTGATATTTGTTCGGGACATCAAAAACGAACAAGGGAACCAAACCAACGCCTCGAAATGACCAGACTACCTTTTTGGCATTTTATGGCAATTAAACTGGAATTCCGCCAGTCGTGCATATATTATCGCCTGTCATGGTGCTAGACTGACTCTGTGGTACGGAGCCTCTACTGGATCACCTGATATTTGTCCGGGACATCAAATACGACCCAAGGAACCATAACCAACGCTTCGAAATGAGCAAATTAAATTTTTTGGCATTTTATGGGAATTAAAATGCCCGCAAGTCGTGCATGTGTTATCGCCTACCGTGGCCCAAGCCCGACGCCGTGGTATAGAGCTAGTACCGGATCGACTGATATTTGTGCGGGACATAAAATACGACCCAAGGAACCATAAACAATGCTTCGAAATGACCAAGTTACATTTATGGCATTTTATGGCAATTAAACTGGAATTCCGCCAGTCGTGCTTATATTATAGCCTGCCGTGGCCCAAGCCCAACGCTGTGGTACGGAGCAGGTACTGTATCGCCTGATATTATTCTGGGAAATAAAATTCGACCCAAGTAACCATTACCAACGCTTGGAAATGACCAAATTACATTTTTTGGCATTTTATGACAATTAAAATGGAATTCCACCAGTCGTGCCTGTAGTATCGCATGCCATGGTCCAAGCCCGACGCCGTGGTACGAGCCGGAACTGGATGCCTAATATTTTTCTGAAAAATCAAATGCGAACCAAGGAACCATAACTATTGCTTCGAAATGACCAAACTACCATTTTTCGCATTTTATGGCAATTAAACTGGAATTCCGTTACTCGTGCCTGTATTATAGCCTATCATGTCACAAGCCCGATGCCGTGGTACAGAGCTGATATTGGAACGCCTGATATTTGTCCAGGACATCAAATACGAACCAAGGAACCATAACCAACGATTCAAAATGACCAAATTACATTTTGGGAATTTTATCGGAATTAAACTGGAATTCTGCCAGTCGTGCCTGTATTATCGCCTGCCAAGGCCAAAACCCGACGCCGTGGTATGGAGCCTGTACCGGATCGCCTGATATTTGTCCGGGACATCAAATACATCCCAAGGAACCATAACCAACGCTTCAAAATGACCGAATTACATTTTTTGGCATTTTATAGCAATTAAAATGGAATTCCGAAAGTCGTGCATGTATTATCATCTGTCGTGGCCCAAAGCCGATGCCGTGGTACGGAGCCGGTACCAGATCGATTGATATTTGTGCGGGACATCAAATACGACCCAAGGAACCATAACCAACACTTCGAAATAACCAAATTACATTATTTGGCATTTTATGGGAATTAAACTGGAATTCCACCAGTCATGCATGTATTGTCGCCTGCCATGGCCAAAGCCGTTGCCGTGGTACGGAGCCGGTACTGGATCTCCTGATATTTTTTCGGGACATCAAATACTCAAGGAACCATAACCAACGCTTCAATATGACAAAATTACATTTTTGGCATTTTATGGCAAATAAACTTGAATTCCGCCACTCGTGCATGTATTATCGCATGTCGTGGCCCAAGCCCGACGCCTACGGAGCCGGAACCGGATCTCCTGATATTTTTTTGGGACATCAAATACGACCCAAGTAAACATAACCAACACTTCGAAATGACCAAATTACATTTTTGGTATTTTATAACAATTAAACTGGAAATCCGCCAGTTGTGCCTGTATTATCGCCTGCTGCGGCCCAAGCCTGATGCCGTGGTATGGAGCCTGTATTGGGTCGCCTGATATTTTTCCTTGAAATCAAATATGACCCAAGGAACCATAACCAACGCTTCAAAATGACCAAATTACATTTTTGGCATTTTATGACAATTAAACTGGAATTCCGCCAGTTGTTCCTGTATTATCGCCTTCCGCGGCCCAAGCCTGATGTCGTGGTACGGTGCCCGTACTGTATCGCCTGATAATTGCTCGGGACATCAAATACGACCCAAGGAACCATAACCAACGCTTCAAAATGACCAAATTAGATATTTTGGCCTTTTATGGCAATTTAACTGGAATTCCGCCATTCGTGCCTGTATTATCGCCTGTCGTGGCCCAAGCCCGACGCCATGATACGGAGCCGGAATTGGATTGCCTGATATTTTTCTGGGACATAAAATGCGACCTAAGGAACCATAACCAAAGCTTCGAAATGACCAATTTACATTTTAAGGCATTCTATGGCAATTAAACTGGAATTCCGCCAGTCATGTCTGTATTATCGCCTGCCATGGCCAAAGCTCGATGCCGTGGTACAGAGCCGGTAGTGGATCTCCTGAAATTTGTCCGGGACATCAAATACAACCCAAGGAACCATAGCCAACGCTTCAAAATGACCAAATTACATTTTATGGAATTTTATGGCAATTAAACTTGAATTCCGCCACTCGTCCCTATATTATCGCATGTCGTGGCCCAATCCCGATGCCGTGGTACGGAGCCAGTACCGAATTGACTGATATTTTTTCGGGACATCAAATACGACCCAAGGAACCATAACCAACACTTCGAAATGACCAAGTTACATTTTTGGCATTTTATGGATATTAAACTGGAATTCCGCCAGTCGTGCATGTATTATCGCCTGCCATAGCCCAAGCCCGACGCCGTGGTATGGAGCCGGTACCGAATCACCTGATATTTTTCCTGGAAATCAAATACGACCCAAGGAACCATAACCAACGCTTTGAAATGACCAAGTTACATTTTTGGAATTTTATGGCATTTAAATTTGAATTCCGCCAGTCGTGCTTGTTTTATCGCCTGCCACGGCCCAAGCCCGACGCCGTGGTACGAAGCCGGTACCGCATTGCCTGATATTTGTCCGGAACATCAACTACGATCCAAGGACCATAATCAACACTTCGAAATGACCAAACTACCTTTTTTGGCATTTTATGGTAATTAAATTGAAATTTTGCCAGTCATGCCTGTATTATCGTCTGTCGTGGCCCAAGCCAGACGTCGTGGTACGAAGCTGGTACCGGATCGCCTGATATTTTTCCGGGACATCAAATACGACCTAAGGAACCATAACCTACGCTTCGAAAGACCAAATTACATTTTTGGCATATTATGGCAATTAAACTGGAAATCCGCCAGTTGTGCTTGTATTATCGCTTGCCGCGGCCGAGGCCCGACGCCGTGGTACGGAGCCCGTACCGGATCGCCTGATATTTATCCGTGACATTGTTGTTCTCACACGCACACGCAAGTATACGTGGTCGTCGCAAGTAATATAATGTTAAATCGAATGTCGAACCCACAAGGACTTGCGTAAACTACTTTTTGAATCACTCTAATTGTTATTTAGTCAAGCTAAAATAAAATCCAGGAACGTAACTAATTTATACTACGATTCTACGAACTAACTAATTATCGAGTAACGAGTGTATTGTTTTGTATTAAGTAGAGGCAAATATTCCAGGGTTGTGATCAATTCACCACTCGTATTGCATTTTAATTAACTCTCCCCTTCATATAAAATTCACTCATGGTTGCTAATTAATCGATAAACTNCATATATTGGGTGAACTATATTCAAGGTTAAATTAATGTCGAATAACAATATTCATGGCTAAACCACAACCCCGGAACAATTGGTGTTTAGCCACTCATGCTATAATCAAACAATTGCATAAGTGTTGCATAAATTGAAAATACTAGAATAAGATGAAGAAAACTGAGAAATCCTTCACTTCCTAATGATCCCCTGTGTATCTTGTCTCCAAAAATGGCATCCCTCCTTCAAATTTGTGTTTTTGGTCTATTTATATGTTTTGGGACAAACCCTAAACGTGTAGGATACTTCTAGTCAAACCGGGAAACACTTAAAACCTTCAAAACTCGGACTAGGCCAGATCAGGGACCAGGCGTTACAAGCCAAACGCCTGGCTAATGCCTGGACAGGGCTGGCACTATGGGCCAAACGCCCCCCAAACGCCTGGTGACACCAAGCTTTATAGCACAAACGCCCGGCTAAAGCTTGGTATGACCAGGCTTTACAGCCCAAACGCCCG
>MDKI01039807.1:0-20486 GCA_005239505.1 Nicotiana paniculata | reverse complement strand
TGGTACAAAGTTCATGACAAAAGCTCACTTGACTCAAATTTTCATTTCCCTCTATTTTATTTCCCACCATTTCCCAATTCACACTCTTAGACTTTTAAGCCCAATATTTAAAGTCTTTAAGCCCAATGCTTAAAGTCCAACAAGGTTACCATGCCCTCTTTTTCTTACTGTCGGCAATGAGCCAACGCTCTAATTAACGACACTAAACTTACCCACATAAACTTACCAACCGTATAAATTGATCACTATCCTGTGTTCACGTACGTCTAATTAATAAATGCAAGATATATATTTTATATCTTTGATGGACACTTATCACATAATCATAGTTTAAAAAAAAAGATTTTATTTAAATTATCAATTATTAAATTTAATTTACTTAATTAATTTGATGTAAGAATTTAGCCTATACTGTGTGTTAAAATTTCTGTATTTTCCTCAAATTTTTTACCTCTACTTCGTCAAAACAATTGTGAGCCCAAAGTTCTTTTCTTGGCGAAAAAAGGATTGCACAAAGAAGGAAGTTTATGGACAAGATATAGATTTCGTTCTTCTGACGAAATATATTTTACGACGGCATGACTCGTGAGAATCGATAGACCCTTGTCATAAATTGCTCCAATTAATGGAGGGTATCCTGATAATGACGAAGTGCTTGATGGATAAGCAGCTAGATACACAGATGGATATGAAATAGTCCATTCTGTTGGAAGCTTAAAGCATGAGCATGTGAAAGAGCACATGGGAATCGATCATTATTCATCGTTTAGGGTCCTGTCCAATTAATGAAGCAACTGTTACACCATACTGATTGTTTCTTATACGTTCACTATACTTTAATTCAATACTAGCAACATGTATCTACATCAACTTAAGCCAATGGTTCTTAAATTCCCTAATTAATGACGGAATACTCTTCTATTGATAAAAAAACTTGTCATTTTTTGATTGCTTTTCTCTTATACTTCACTTAGGAACTCGTTAATTTTAGCAATAAGAAATCAGAAAGCAAGTTCTCAGGTTACCGCAATTAAGGGCAAGCATCTTGTTAACAAAGAGCAGCATATCTCGGTAGTGGATCCCATGCATGGAAGAGAAGTTACTATTAAGAGTTACTTTTTGCCATCTGGCTACTTTTCGCGCATATATATTCGATAGATATGCAAACTTCCAAATAGTGCCGTTTCAGCTGAGAAAAATTAAATAGAGGGAGCAATAAAAACAAGAAATAGGGCGATGATAGATTTTTTGAAAGGGAAATGGGATCACAACTAGGTCCCTCTGCATTTAAACCTGTTGGGAATTTCAGTAGGGATTTGACTAATGCTTCAATAGCTAAAGAATGGAGTAGGTTTCCAAATTTAATGAGGTCGTCTGTCGATATAGAAATTGCACAACACTACAAGTCCAATGGAAACCTTTCGAACTAAGAAGCTAACGTTTGAATTCTCATTCCTTTACACTTCCACCAACCAGCAAAAGACTAAGAATAAATGACATTTTCATCTGCAACATATTTTAGCACTATTCAAATTAAAGCATATCTTTACCTTTTAGTTTCTGTTTCTTTTACTATGGCCTTTTTTCTCTTTTTTATTGGATTGTATGAAATGTCCGAATAGTAGCGGAGGAACTTTTACAAAGAAAATTTAAAATATGAAAAATAAATATACGAAGAAGCTAAAATAATTCAACATTTATAAATTAGTTTTAATCTTATATATTTCAATATAATTTTCCGACAAAAAGGTTAAGATGAAAAAGCCTTGCACCCCTGGCTCTGCCCATGGCCTGAAGTGAGGGTGTCAAAGTTAACCGGACATGGATAGCTGAACGAATATTTGCTCAACTCAAAAATAAGGAAGAAAAGGAACAACCTCTAGCCCCCAAAGCATCTAAGGGACCCGCATGAACTACGTGCCGACTGCACTGTCATCACCCAAGCTCCCTATAGTCAAATGTAACTATGTCGGACCAATAATGATTGTGATGGAGTGGTAAGTACTCCTTCATCTTTAACCAGAGGTCTCGAGTTCGAGCCCTTTGGTACAGAATCGCTTTTGTTAGGGAGCGTTTTACCTTTAATGTAGGATTTCTCGACGCGAATCCGGATTAGTCGGGGCCCAATATGAGTACCAAATACCGAGTGAGAAATTAAAAAAACTATGTCGATGTCCTTTCTTAGTTTCTTTCCAAATGAAAAGAAATGTTAGTCTAAACTCTAAAATATACCCCCTCTTATTAATTTAGATGACACATTTCGTTTATCGAAATCAATTTGACTAAACTTTGAACCTAAATTAAACTAGTCCAACTTAGTATTTTAAAATTAAAATTTAGATATTTGAAAACTATACAAAAAAAATATTATAAGTTGTAATTTTTCTCATGTTAATATGATAACAAAATATATTTTAAAATATTGATCAAACTTCATACATTT
The DNA here is from genome assembly GCA_005239505.1 of Nicotiana paniculata. NCBI lineage: Eukaryota > Viridiplantae > Streptophyta > Magnoliopsida > Solanales > Solanaceae > Nicotiana > Nicotiana paniculata. The sequence continues at coordinate 18,043 of MDKI01039807.1, read as the reverse complement.
TGACTTTCGATAAGCGAAATATGTCATCTAAATTAAAATGAAGAAAGTACATATTTATAATTTTATTTTATTTGATGATGTTTGCCTAGACAAGATATGTGAAGAAAAGAATATTTGAAATCTAATCTAAAATATGTCATGATATTTGTGTAGCTAATAAGTTCATGTTATTAAAGTAAAATAGAAAGTTAAAAATTAAATTAGTTTTTAAAATATACCAAAAAATAAAATGTATCATATAAACTACAATAGAAAGAGTATCATCTTCTTACTATTCCTACGATATTAAGGAAATCAGATTAACTTTTCTTTGACTATTTGACTTCAATCTTTTTGAATGTTTCCTAAATTAAATATCCTATATTTTAAAATTTACCTTCATAAAACTTTTCTGTACTTTGTGTGAATATATAAATAAAGCAGGGCCAAACAAGTTGTGTCTGATACATATAAGTAGGAAATTTGTGTGCCTATGATTGTTTGTTTGTCTCCATAATGCCAAAACTTGGGAGTTCCAGCGGCAGTATTCTGCTTTCGTTATTGTTGATCATCTTCTCCTTATTTACACAAAATGTCGCTACTGCCACAAGAAACACTAATTTCAATCTCAGTTTTAAAGAAGCCCCAAAATTCTACAACTCCCCTCCTTGTTCTGCCATTAATTCTTCGGAAAATGTAGTACATGTAGCTATGACCCTTGATACAGCTTACCTCAGAGGATCTATGGCTGCGATTCTTTCTGTTCTTCAACACTCTTCTTGCCCAGAAAACATCATTTTCCACTTTGTAGCCTCTTCTTCTGCTGAAACCACACACTTGAACCTTACAATTGCTAAAGCTTTCCCTTATCTTCACTTCACAATTTATCCAATCCAAGATATTGCAGCCGTGGCAGGACTAATTTCCACTTCCATTCGCTCTGCTTTAGATTGTCCTTTAAATTATGCTCGCAATTATCTTGCTGATCTACTTCCTCAATACCTTCACAAAGTCGTTTATCTTGATTCTGATCTTGTTTTAGTAGACGACATTGCTAAATTAGCAGCAACACCTCTAACAGAGGACTCTGTTTTAGCAGCACCTGAATATTGCAATGCCAATTTCACTACTTACTTCACCCCCACGTTTTGGTCCAACCCTTCACTTTCCTTAACTTTCGCTAACCGAAATCGAAAACCTTGTTATTTTAATACAGGGGTTATGGTTATTGATCTTGATAGATGGAGAGCAGGTGATTATACTACAAACATTGTGGAGTGGATGGAGTTGCAAAAGAGAATGAGGATTTATGAATTGGGTTCTTTACCGCCTTTTCTACTTGTTTTTGCTGGAAATATAGCTCCTGTAGATCATAGGTGGAACCAACATGGTCTAGGCGGAGATAATTTTCGTGGACTCTGCCGAGATTTGCACCCTGGTCCGGTTAGCCTGTTGCATTGGAGCGGAAAGGGGAAGCCTTGGGTTCGACTCGATTCGAACCGCCCTTGTCCCCTCGATGCCCTCTGGGCACCTTATGATCTGCTGCAAACACCTTATACTCTTGAATCTTAAGGTACTTTACTCAATCCAAAAAAGCCAGCGCTTGCGTCTATACTATTAGAAAGAGTACAATTCTTATTTACTCGAGTTTTTGCAGTTTCCACTAACCTTATACTTGCATCTAGTCATCTGCTTCGTATGTTCTTGAAGTTCCCTAATAGTCCTCTATTATACGTGCTTCTATGGTTTCAGGTATCTTAGAAAATTGCAGCAAATTAGTTAAAGAGATCGAGAGTAGAGATCTGTGTCTTGAGATCCTCCTCGATTGCGTTATGTATAGTAGTTGTCTCTCTTCGCGGAGACCCCGAAAGGACTAAGGTGAGGGTTGTTATTATTTTCTCGTAGATTACAATATACAGTTGCCAAGAATTCTACACTCGCACTTAGCTAGAGTACTATTTTTGAATGTACGAGATGAAAATATATGCTACTACTATTTGCAGTTGAGTTTACTACAGAATGGTAAAACAGGCAGGTTCTCACCTCTTTGAAATATATATATATATATATATATATATATATATATATATATATATATATTATTATCGGGAATGAATCTTGGAGCATTCAGACAATCAAACGACTAAAAAGACCACGATTGTGCTTATCTACGGTAGCAATTAGTAATTTTAACACAGATAACTAATATTGCTAATGTGTGATTCTTGAAGTTTTAATCTCAAATCGCATCTGAGCTGTTGTTCAATTTGTACTTGTTCATCCAAATCTTATATCCATTTTCTCTCTTCTAAGCTGTTGTTCAATTTGCCGTTTTAACTTTTTATCCCGATTATAGTCAATATCCTTCTATGATTACTTTTCTCATCGTTTTATACTCTTAATACTAACTTAAGAGATAAGAAAAACGAAAAACAGGTGAAAAAGAAAAAGGAACATGAAAAAGAAAGGGGAAAAAAAGTGTCGGTAGAGTATCTTTTAATTCGTGTTGGGCGGGATAGGGAAAAGAAAGAAGCAAAAACACAAGGTCAAAAGTCAAAACATTCAGCTTCTGGTGAAGGCATTACGCATTTGACGCGATCCCATAATATATTAGGTTTAGTAATTAATTTATCATGTGGACTGGGACCCTGGGGTCCCAAGATATTTTCTTATTTTAAAACTTTACGGTTCGTCTGGATAAAAGTTACTAAATTATGGTGAACCTCATATTACAGTATGGATATGCTTCTGCCCTCTTCGTTTAAAAAATAGGTATTTCCCTTGGATTACTTAAGCCGATTTAATCGGTAAGTTTGATTTGAATCAATTTCACTATTACTTAGTGTGTGACTACGTAGAAAAGTTTAATTCTATAAACTCTCTTTGATCGAATTGAATACTACCATCAATTTTGTTAATGTTACTCTTCTCTTTTTGTAGCTAAACAAATTTTGGTAACTCAAACTAAACGTACATATATACTCTATAAAAAGTTGTTAAAATTAACATTTGACTTACATAGGGTTGAGTAGATACGTGCATGTTTTAGACTTTCGGTTTTATGAGTAAAATACATTTGAGAATTAAGTAATCTCTTGGTCGGGAGAGTATTTTCTTGTCGGTGAAGTGAATATCCAGAAGTAGACTTTAGTTTGCAAAAATATGATCGAATAGAACCTCTGGTAGAAGTTCAAATGTTAGAAGCTTTTAGAATTGTATTCCGACCTAAAGTTTAGGTGATCATTTGAAATGAAGTTTGCTCTTTATCAAGTTAAAGTGTAAAATTACTATTTGAAATTATATTTGTAAATTCCACAAAGAACTTGCTTGTTAGAAATTTTTTTTTTTGGGTCAAACCAATAAAGTAGGCTAAGATTGAGCCACACTGAACGGGCCTCCACTGAAGATAAGGAATTTGTGGGTAAAAGCTTCTCCTCATCGAATTGTTAAAATACTAGTACGGATATTTATATTAAATTACCAAGATTTAAATATTGGATGCGAATAATTTTGTGATTCAGTAAGTGCGTGTGCTCCCTTCTTAGAAGTTTGTATTATAGCTCCTACAAGAAAGCAGAATTTAAGCTTTAGTCAACGGCTCATCCGCTAGTTATAGCCTTTTAGAAGTCCAATAAATTACATTACTGTCAAGGCCAAACCTTTTAAAATGAGAAAGGAAGTGTACGCATGACTCTGTCGGCGAACTTTCTAAGTGGAGCAACTTATTAAGCCATGATTTATGCCCCTGAACCCGCTAACGAATAGTACTAATTACTGTAACACATTTTGTATCCCAACTGATGTTGTATGACTTATTATTTCCATAATCATTTTTTCAAGCCTAAAAAGTTATATAAACACTTTCTAGAAATCTTACATATAGAAGACAATGGTAAAATATAAAATGAAAATAAAAATACTCCGTAAAAATTAAAATTCTATTATCAAAAGAATTTTTACATGCTTGAACTTAAAAAGAAATCAGATTTTCACGAGCAGTGTGTCTTTGATATGTACATAATTAAATAAATAAAAAATTTCAACTCTAACCGGTTAAACTTAATGAAATGATAATTTTCATGAACAATGTGTCATTACAAACTGCTGTCGCAGCACCATGTTCATATGGCTTACTGCATACATGGCTGATGGCTGAATGCAGATGCGAACAAGTCGTGCTATTTTCAAAGTCGATCTTTGCGCTCCATCTTTCAATGAAGACTTTCTTGAACTGACGATTCACTTGGCCAATAAGACCAATAGCTTCGTCATATGGAGCCAAAAAAGACACTGAATTTTCTCATTGTCATAGAAACTTCGCAGGTTTTCTGGACCAACCGGCCCATAAGCCTATCTGATCATATGCAGGCCATGATCCACTCCGTCTATATTCTACGGCAGAAAGATGTTTTGGTGCCACACCACCGTCAAGTTAGAGGTACAATAAAGTTGTAGTCTTGTTATTAAGAATCAAGAAAGATAATTACTCCCATCTGGTTCATTTTAATTAATTTTTTGACTATATTTTTATGCTCAATAATATTTAATTTTTTCTGATATAAAAAAAAAATATATATTTTTTTTCAAAGTTGCCCTTGAATAAAAAGCCTGGAAATAATTATTTTATAATATGATCAATTTTATTATTAATTAATGTTAAAAAATAAATTCCTTAGTATGTGTGAAAATAACCATAAAATCAATTAAATTAGACCGAAGGAAGTTTAGATTAACATACCTGTATAACGTATTATTTTTAAACGAAATGTAAGTGACACTATAAGAGAGGGTGGTTCAAATAAGTACTTTTCATCTAAAACCCTAAGATTACCTTCAACCCTAAGATTGCGGGTTCGAATCACCAAACAACCAAAGTGAGAAAACTCCTTAAAAAGGGAAAAAATTAAAAAAATAACCAGATTTATAAGTGATCATTCAAAAATAATCAATTTTTTCAAAAGTAATCAAAATTTAGCTACTTTTCATGTAAAGATAAATCTGAACGAAAACACTGTTCAAAATCCAAAAATAATCCAGCATAAATATGCTGGACCGATATATTACCAATCTCCAGTATATTATGCGGTGTTGGAGTTCCAGCATAATATGCTGGAAGTTCATACACAGGTGCACCGATCTCCAGTATATTATGCGGTGTTGGAGTTCCAGCATAATATGCTGGAAGTTCATACACAGGTGCACCGATCTCCAGTATATTATGCTGAAATTTTCTGTGTTGCAGCGAAATAGTGACTATTTTTCAATGACTTTGCAAACGCTGACTATTTTTTAATGACCAGTTCGAAAACTGGCTAAGACGTGCTATTTTTACCCTGAAAAGGGGTTATCAACGCAAAAAGGAAGAAAAGTCTAGCTATGCTCTGACATATGCCATAGCTCATACTCTAAATAAACATACTCGAGTACTTAAACCTGAGACGACTAATTAAATTATAAGTTTCGACAAGCTAAAGTCTCCAAGCTGAATAATCTCTCCAATTCTTCTATAGGCTTAAAAGAGAACTCATCACCCTGAAGACAATCAGGAAAACATAGGTCAAAGAGATCTTACTATTGAAAGGGGGGAAAAAGAAAGAAGGGATGTAAGACTCGATTACAAAGGAGAAATAGCCGCAAACGTCTTTCGGTATTTTGGAGATTTGGTTCCACGACTTCACATCTATATAATAGAGCAGCAACACACGCTGCTTGCAATTTTCCTTCAATATTTATCAGCTACTTTGTAGGCTCCTTCATCATCTCTGCCATTGGAAGTGGAAGACTGCTTTCGGACGTATTTGTAGTACACATATTGTAATATGATCTAAAGTTGTGTTAAGGAACAGCATTCATTCGCTAAGAACGGATAAATTAGTACTGAGTAGGAAAACAATAGATAAATGCATGCTTCTAAAAACGAATACTAAGAGGAATAGGAGGATACAAATAAATCTAGCACAACGCAGACAACAGCATCCAACAACCAAGGCATATTGGCCTTAATCTTACTCCATTCTGTTGATCTAAGTAGTATACTGCATCATGTAAACATAATAAGTGAATTAGGAGCATGCAGCATGGTTGGATACTTTTTAACGATGAATTTACAGGGATGGATTTAAGTTATAATAATCTTTACATCATCAGTATAATTTTACCTTTATAGTGAATTACTTGGATAAAATTACATACAAATTAATTTTTTAAGTGAGCAGATTGAGTAAAATATTTACTTCTTAAAACTTAAACTCTAGCAGAAGCGCTTACTATAAAGAGTAAATAACGGGAGAATTAGCTACCTCCCTACGTAAGAGACATTGGCGATGAGTGCAAAGACGAACATGAGAGGATTTAAACCCTGTGCATTGTGCAAAAAAAGCACGTTAGACTTCAGCAGTAATGTCCAAGATGCAAGTTATGCCTTGTACAGAGTAAAAACAATTCAGAAGAGAATTAATTCTGTGGAATACCTCAACATTCCCTCGTTTAATCTGTCAAACAAAGAAACATGTTTAGTGGCTTTGGCATCAAAATTCCATTAAATAAAATAAGGATTCAACATTAACTGTTAATTAGCATTTTGTTAGAGTTATCTGAAATTAAATGACTTACGTTTAACCAAATTTGAGGTAGCCGGCCACCCATGTAAACAGCAGCCATCATCCACCCCAAAACTTGGCCAAGCGCACTGTGTTCCGTCCCGTGCTCCTGCCAAAAGAAGGAATTTTTCACGAATTATGCCACCATCAATAACCTTGTCATTGTCAGGATTTCGTGGTGCAATTACTGAAAGGAGCATACTTGTAATAGTTTTCTTCCGCCAAACCCCACAATTAAAGCGTTTGTCTGGTGAGGCATTCCCGACGATGTGGCTAAGAAGGCCCCGTAACCTGCCTGGATATATTTTACCATTGAAATTTACTATCTCAGCTTGAGAAAACAAACCAATCGTACAGGAGAATTTTTACATTATCATTGTATTTAACCCGTTGTAACAAATTAACTGCCTCATTTTTCAAATAACTACTTCACTTATTATGGACAATGCATGTAATTATCTTTTAAATATTGACGTAATACTGTAAAGATTCTTATAAACCAACAACGTAAATAAGTTGAGCCCTTTTGCTAAAGGGAACCCGTTAGTCTTGGGTACACATAAAGGAAAGTTCATCATTCTTTAATCTTATCCTGTCTTTCTCCCCCAGTTTTTAGGGGGGGTGGATATCCTCAAGTTGCCTTTGGGCATCATGGGACAGGAACAAAGGATGGTTTTAGAATATGCTGGCATAGCACTTTCTGCAGTACAGTAAACAATTTTTATGAGCAAATTGCGAGAGCAGTAAACTTCTGTTTTGCACATTATACATCCACTAAAAGATTAAATCGATATAAAAATTAATAGCAGGAGGAGATTCACTTACAGATCGTGGGATAGGCTTGGGTTGGCTAACGGAAATATTTAGTGGTGCATCAACTGTGTCCTCATCTGAAGAGTAATTGTGGTTAAGCCCCACTGCTGACGGTCCACTTGCAATAGGCCTTAGATTGGACCTAAATGGCGGGGTTGCACTGCCGGCCAATGATCTTGCAGACCTGCTCTCAAATACTTTATATTCTTAGCAACCACTTAGTCTAATTCTTTTGTTTTGTCTAACGATATCTGAAATTCATTTGTCCAAATTGTCTGATTTCGCGGAATAAGTGCTCCCCACCAGAAATTCCTCTATTCCGCAGACTTGGATCCGAGACCTTTGATTAAGGGTGGAGAAATCTCATCTACCACACGACATTCCATTTTGGTAAATTAATCTAATTAGTATATCAAAGCTAATTACAGATATTTTATTAAAATGTGTAGATTGGTAATCTGAAAAAAGTATACATCAAATCATGTCAATATACCATGATTGAAAGACACATTTTGTGTAAGTATTTGTTGTGATAAATACATCAGCTACACGGGGCAAGTGCTCGTTGTAACATCTCAAAGTAAACAAATGGAGAAAAAGCAGAGACTCACGTGAAATAGAAGTCCGTACGGCGTGAAGCGGATACTTGTATGGCTTTGGGTATTGGAATCCCTGAATCTGTTGGTTTTTGTGGTCTCAAAGGCTTCTTCACTTCTTCAACCTAATTAATTAAGTTAATCAAACCATCTTTCTATAAGCTCTTATTGTTGCACTGAAATAGCACATTACAGACTTGGAAACGTTAATGTGTGTACCTCTTGACCAGAGTCATCATCTCTGTGTTTCCAGCACCTATAGAAATAATCATAGTACACGCTTTGCACCACTAGTATTATAGTAGTTGTCGTGTAGAGCTTTTCCATAACAGATCCATTAAAATAAATTAAGAAAAGAATCACTCCATTAGTATAATAAATAGAAATCAGCTTTCAACTAGGAAAAAGGATGGGAATATTGGATAAGCATTTGTATTACCACAGCTGTGTACAGTTGGGTCGGCAACTGCATGAAGATAGAAAGAAATCAAAAGATCAGAGACATCAACGGCGCGCAATTCGATGACAGAAACCAAAGCGCTTTAATATAAGTTTTTAAAGCTCACCGTTGCAGGTTCAAGAAGGCAACCTGCTAGATTGAATATATCACTGCATCGAACATAACGAACATATATACATTTTTAATTAGAATGGTTAAATTAAGAGGTCCTATTGAAAGAAAAGAAAAATCCTATAGCACTCTGATTAAATAATAACAACTAAAATTCAATTCCAAGCAAAGTCAGAATCGATATAAATGAATCATCAATCCTGAACTTTGGAGTGTGCCTAGGTGAGCACGTCCAAAAAATACTGTGAAAATTGAAGAAAATGGTAAATGAAAGGTAAAAGAAACTAACCCGCCAACCCAACCAAGAAGAAAAAGAAGTGAAACGCCATGGCTTGATTTAGTTCTAAAGTTGGTGATAATTTGTGGGACTTCAGCGACAGCCCAACAGAAGAGGCTGACAAGACCAAAAGCAAAGGACAATTCATCACTTAGGTTGCAAAGGCAATCCTTGAAATATCTATTCACCCAACCAATACATGGTTTTTTCTCCTTAACACAATACGCTATTGAATTCTTCTGCCGTAATGACATTAGGGCCTTCATTTATTCCTCTCTTAGTTTCTACTACTGTTTAGTGTCTTCTAAAGATGATGAAGTATCGGAGAATAAACTGCGCGACACATATATAGGATATTAGCCCCTCGGTGCTCTCTGTGGAACAGAAATGCTCAAGACTAGGACAAAAATATAAGAGACATTCTCGACTCCTCGAAGTCTGTAATATTGTTGCCTGCTTTTACGATTCTACCCCTGATAAGTGAAAATTTCTTTCAATTGACAAGTACGCTAAGTGTGCCTTTGGACATAAAAAATGATATCTAAAAATTAGGGTCCTATTTTGACAAGAATATAATTTTAGGTTATTTTTAAATTTCGTGAGTGATTTGAGTAAAAATTTTTTTTAAAGTTTTCGAAAAATTCTAAAATTCATCATCATGTGAAAATTGATCAAAAAAAGTAAGAAAAATTTCATGGCCAAACCAGCTCTAATATGGTCAAGATGAAAATTATAAGGAAACTACTAGCTATGTCCATTTATAAACAACTTATTATAATTGGTTGATTTATAAAATATTACTAATATTAGCTAATTAGCTATTTGTAGCCAAAAAAGGTCAAAACTTTATTTTCTTTTGAGTTTGTGCTACTAGAATAGATTGAGTACATCATAAGGAGCTTGAATCTCAGTTTTGGGATGATTTGGTAGAGTTTTGAGGTGGTTTGTATTGAAAATTTAAAGTAGAAGATGAACATTAAAAAAATTGATATGTGTTTTGATTCGATTTTAACTATGAATTTTGATACCAAATTATCTCTAATCTCCTTGAATTTTGCATAGACTCATCTATATGTTTTCAATGAACTTCCACTATACCCATTGAAAAATATCCTTTTTTGCTTAGACTTTTGTAATCTTGTATATATATATATATATATATTTTGTATTTCATCGCCTTATATGCTATCTCATTTATGAAATTTCCTTTCCGTCTTGCATATAATGTTGTTGATCACACTAAAAACTATAGAAGGAGATCTTTGCGTGTGATTCTTGGAGAGAAAAAACCTTATTTATTTGAGTTTTCAATTTTTATATGTGCATGACTAATTTTTATAAATCTATAATTAATAGTTAGAAGTTGATAAGTTAAAACTTATTTGAAACATTTACGTGGGATTCCCAAAACTGTATGACTCCACTTTTTTCTTTCTACCCCTCAGTAATTGCGCTCATAATGAAAAAGATAGAAAAAGAAAATTTTGATATAATAGTTTTGAAATTATGGCGCTTTTGCTTATCAAATAAAAAAAAAAGAAATTATGGCGCTTTTGACATTTCTATGAATATATGTAATTTGTTTTGCATATTGTCGAATCAAAGCTTATATTCTTCAACAACGTTTAGTGAAAACTTTGAATCACATTGTGCCTTATTTCCTACTTATAAGATAACAAACATAATGCTAAAAGTTTAGTGATTTCCATATCATTTAAATGGAAATGATATTGCTTTCATTAATTTCAATCTGATTTTTAGCCTTTATGCTACTCTTTCCTTTTTATGTGGATCTTACCCTTCGTTTAATAGCATAATTTGAAATGTAAAAATATGGTTTAGACTTTAGCTAACTGAAACGTATTTATATCAATTTGAATAATATATATATAACGTAATATTTGATGCAAATATTTTATTTCAAGTACTTGCATTGTTGGAGGTAGGAGATCTTTATTTAAATTGTTCAACCTTACATGAAGTCATGAACATTCCACGAACGGAAAGAGTGCCCATTTAATTAGTCGGATGGAGTATATCGGTAATGATAGCCCATTTATGTTTTTCATTTGTTTATAATCCTGATATCAATCTAACGTAAAAACTAAAAAGTAGCTTTATTTTTTCTGTCTACGTTGTCTTTAATTATTGTAGATATTTATGTTAAAAATATATAATGTTCGAACGGTAAATATTACCCGCACCGTGTATTACACCCATCTTATGAATAAATGACACATGTTATTTTATTTAACCACAATTCTTAACATATAATCATTGTTAAATACCATATTTTCTACATGATTTTAAATAATAATAATATAATAATACTTAATAATTTTGCTATTCTTTGTTATGTTCCTTATGTTAACGTCAACTTGAACCAGCGGTAAGTTACTGAAAACACAAGAAATTAACTGGGAAAAACTCATTTGTTCAAAAATTAGTTCATAGATTATACTACAAAACAAAGATGTTGTTATAAATAGAATTATATTTAAAGCTAATGTTTATATTTTAGAGAGATTTAATGGTTTTTTACTTGGTGGTTAAATCACTTTTTCCCTATAAATATAGGTGTTCTATTTCATTGTAATTCATCCCAAATCAATAAAAATTATCTCTCCCTACTTTTCTCTGCAATATTACTCTTCTTCTTTTATTGTTTTATAACACAGTAGCACGAGACTCTAACCAATTATAGAACCTTTGGGATTGAGCATAATGATTGTCAATTGTTCCATGAACTTCCTTCATGATTAAATTATGGATTTAAGGTAAGTATTTTTCTTTATGTTTCTCTTTTAAATTCTTGAAATTCTATAATTTGATTTTAAATACAAGCACAGACAATAAACTTTGATTATAACTCTAATAGAGTTTGCAAGAAATTATAACCACCCGAAGTGATAAATTTTTTAGGTCTTGCCATGATCAAATTCATGTATGATTGTGGGCAAAGAAGTAAAAACTCGCCCCATTGAATTTGCTTCATTCCCATTCCCCTTAAGAGAATGTGATAGCAATATGTGATAAGTCTGAAAGAAGATAAAATTATTGTCGTAAAAGTATCAATGGATGTGGACGTGGCAATAGACGAAATTATAATCGTCATCGTTGTGATAATGAGAATAATAAAGATTCTCAAAATGATCCTTCACTCTGTGAAAGTAATATTTGTCATCGATTTGACATGAGATTTGGTAAAGCATATATAGATGATTATGGTCCATTCATGATGTGAATGTGACAACATCTGATTTATGAATACATATTAATTTTTGGAAGAATATGAACGTGCTAGTGGTAGTGGATATACCACATTAATCTCTAGAAAAAGGTTTGAGATGAAATAAGAAAATAATTTCATTATTATGGCATGAATGGTTATTGATCACGTACCTATTGTGATTATGTCAAAATATTACGGCAATGTGATTATTACAGGGCAAAAGTAATAGAAGAAGTATATTTTGCCTATAATGATTTTGACAATGACCATAATGGTACAACTTTCTCTTTGAAAGAGGTGTTCATCATATGGATATTGATTGAAAAATTAATTGAAAGCTCTAGAAGAGCCAATTATACTATTTTAGAGAAATAAAATTGATTATCAATAAGGTACGGTGTCGTAATAAGTCTCAAATAAACTTATTGAGTTTCTAAAGTATCCAGGAAAGCGATTGATTATGCTGAAACTATAAATAAAGGAAAGATTTAATATCTTCTGTTACTACAACTTGTAGCGGGGTAATATGTATGTGAAAAGTTACCCGCTTTATTCTTCAGTTTGTACTACACATAAAAAAATACCACAATAAAGTAGATGTTTATTGATATAAAAACTCATATCATAATAAACTTGGAGTTTATTGATAATTGTACACGTCATGGTGTAAACCTGAACTTTATCAATATTGATAATTTATTCAGTTGGCATAATTGGTTTAGCCTATCAATTTAAATATGATGTACAAAAATGAAAGAGAATACATATGGGTAAATATTAAAGAACTAGAAAGTTCTTTACGAATTCTCTTATGTTGCTTGTTCTCATTAATTAATAAACCAACTAAAAATTGGGATTGAATCCCATGAATGCTGAAAATATCAAAGGTGAATCTGGGCTCATTCACCTGCCATGTATACCACATAAGATGCATCTATGAGATGGTTACATGTGCGATTATTATTAACTCGCAACCTGGTGTTTGCGAGGTAACTTTCTCAATAAATTAATTTAGAGCATAATTTTCAGATTTTCTATTCAAGACAATTCATCTTGATAAATTGGTTTACATCACAATTGGTTTAGCGAAATGATTTATTGAGTGCCTCCACTTAATAGCTAAGATATTACTTATGAGAACAAAGTTATTTATATCAACTTGATAAACATTATATACGAAAGTATATTACATTCTCCCCTCACAAGTGGTTCAAGGTCAGGAACCAAATAATTTCATCTTTTTATTATTGATGTGCAGTGTATATTTTGATTAACATCATAATGCACAAAGATGGGTTCCCAAAATTGAGGAAGAAAGTTAGTTTTTCTAACATGAGGAGGAGACAAAATAAATCGTTGAGAAAAAGTTACGCGGAATGAATTATCATTTGTACCTCTAGATCCTTGAAGATAATATGAACTTGAAGTTCATAAAAGGATAATTCATCTGCAATGCGACGCATGCCAAACGCATTTGCTGACCCAAAGAAAGTAATTGTATTCTCAATGCAAATGTTCTTATTAGAATAAGTCCTAGAAGGACAAAGTCTTGGTACGCTTAAAACATATAGACAAATCGGTTTCAAATAGAATTCTTGATAAAGAAGATGAGCAAATGATCAAAATGATAATAATAAGGAGGCAAGTGATCTACAAGATCACATAACATAACACTTCATAAAATCTCAGGAGAGGTTCAAGTACCTGAAAATATGAAATGAAGAGACCTCTATGTTATGTCTTTATAAAAAAAATATTGGAACTGATATAAAATGGTCGCCGTCGACATCTATGATAGCGCTAAGTATAGATGAGAATCTTAAGTTTGTTGTATACGGACACAAAAATATTGGCCAAATACAAGAGACACAATTCAAATAGAATTGGTTTCATATGAAAGACATGTAGTTTTGGACATGCAGTTCAAGCACTTGAAAGTATAAAGTCAATGGTGTGTGCAATCACTTATATATCTTTTATATGTCTAGCATGACATAAAAACTTGATATGCATCTAAAGCCCATTAATATGACTTATATGATTTAACTTATATGACAATCCATGAAGAATTTAAATTGTTTAAAGCATATAAAATTCCTGGTCATGAAGTACTACATCCTAAGTGCAATTTGTGCACATATGTATCTTGCTATAACTATAAGCATAATAATGTGATAGCGAGAAATTTTTCCCTCTATGGAGATATTGAAAAGGTTATTCCACGACATTATATGAAGACACTATATATATATATATACAAGAATAATGATTTCAAGGTGCAACATATTCATTCAAGTGATAATATGGCTGATTTGTTCACCAAATCTCTACTGATGTCAACCTTCAAGAAGATAATGTACAATATCGGGATGCGAAGGCTCAAGGATGTGAATTGATGCTCTCATCAGGGGGAGTTAATACACGTTGTACTCTTTTTCCCTTATAAGGTTTTGTCTCACTAGGTTTTCCTTGCAAGGTTTTTAACGAGGCAACCAAAAGGTGTATTTCTAAACATGTGTAATTTTTTTCCCTTTCTAGAATTTTTTTCCCACTGGGTTTTATTTTAGTTAAGGTTTTGATGGGATGTATTATGTTTTGATGATCTAACAAACTTTTATATGAAAAATCAGATAAATGACCTAATCTGTAGACAGTACAACCAGTCAGCTTTAACTCAAAGAATTCTGGACAATGTATTGTTGAACTTATAAGGAACAACTGAGGGACCTGATCCCTTGACAAACTCCCAGACGATAGTACAGGTCAACTCTACAGCTATAAAAAGTTGTGGCAGAAAAGTGACTGCCTGCAACTGTACACGCTACAGTGCAGTAACAATGCAACAGTCACTTCCCATTGGTTGTGAAGTGTACTCTCAAGATATGGGACATCCTCCTTGGAATGTGCCAAGGCGTTTAATATCTTGTTTGAAGACAAACAAGAACATTCACTTGAGCAATTACTAAAAACATTCTCTCAAGCATTAAAGTGGCCTCTAGCATTGAAGATTCGAGTGTTTCAAGAGCAAGAAGACAACTCCACTAAGACGGACCAGTTCCACCTTGTGTCGTTAGTGTCCTTAGTTGAGTTGTAATCTTTCATTTTGTTTTTCATTGTATCCTATTTGCTTTTGTAGAAGCATCGTTTTATGAATCTCTCAACATAAACCTCTTGTGTTTCTGTAGTGACTAGTGTAGTCACAAGTGAAAAGTCTTTGTAACTAGAGAGTGACAAAGTGGCTTGTAATAGTGATTACAAGTTAGTGTATTGAAGTCTTTGTAATACATTACAAAGTGGCTTGTAATAGTTTAGATTATAAGTTAGTGAAGTTGAAATTCTACAAGTATAGGTCGTGGTTTTTGTCCCCTTGAGTTAGATTTTTCCACGTAAAAATCCCTTGTCTTTTTTACTTTCTTTCTTAGTATACTCCTCTGTGGGAACTAGTAGAGGATCAGGTATCTCTACAGTTTGGTGGACTCATAGAAACTATCAATTGGTATCAGATCAGGCTCTTTCTAAACGGTTAACACCTAGAAAGGATCTGTAATGCCTGCTCCACCAAACTTCGAAGAAGGACAATCAACATATCGACCTCCTAGATTCAACGGTCAGTATTATGGGTGGTGGAAGACCCGTATGCATGACTTCATAATGGCTGAAGATTCTGAGTTATGGGACATCATATGTGATGGTCCTCATGTTCCTATGCACAAGGAAGGAGAGGCTGGTCTGCTGGTGCCAAAAACCAGGAAGGACTATAACGATGCTGACAGGAAAGCAGTGGAAAAGAATTTTCATGCAAATAAAATTCTAGTGTGCGGTATAGGACCTGATGAGTACAACAGGATCTCTGCATGTCAATCAGCCAAAGAGATTTGGGAAGCTTTGCAGACAGCTCATGAAGGAATGACGCAAGTGAAACAGTCCAAAATCGATATGCTCACTACTGAGTATGAGCTGTTCAGGATAAAGGACGATGAATCTATACAGGATATGCATACTAGATTCACCTCCATTATTAATGAGCTTCAATCTCAAGAAGAAGTTATTCCTAGAAACAAGCTAGTGCGAAAGATCTTGAGTGTTCTGCCTAGATCCTGGGAAAGCAAAGTCAATGATATCACCGAAGCAAAGGATTTGCAGGCTTAACAATGGATGAGTTGATCGAAAACTTGAAAACATGTGAGATGAAAAGGAAAAAGGACAGTGAAAGAAGGGAACCCAAGAAGGAGAAGAACCTGGTTCTTCAAGCTGAAAAGCATGATTCAAGCGAAGAGGACAATGACATGGCCTATCTCACCAAGAGATTCCAGAAAATGGTTCGAAGGAATGGAGGAATACCAAGAAGAGGCAGCTCAAGCAAGCCTAGAAACTATGACTTATGTCATAAATGTGGTAAGCCTGGACATTTCATAAAAGACTGCCCGCTCCTGAAGCAAGACACCTACAAGCACAACACTGACAAAGCTGCAAAGAGGAACCAGGTTCCTGATAAAAGATTCAGCAGAAAAAGCGCAGCTGACAACGTTGTGAAGCAGGCTCTTGCCTCTTAGGGAGATTCATCAAGCGAATCAGAGGAGGAACCTGAAGCAGAAAACAGCTCTATGATGGAAGTTGAGAACAAGGCTAGGGAGTATGACTCATTGTTTGCTCTTATGGCTCAATCTGATGAAGAAGAAGAAGAAGAAGATGACACAGATGAGGTAAACTTCAGGGATTTTCAGAGAAATCTGAAGTCCTATTCTCCTAAACAATTAATGTCATTGTCAAATGTTCTCATTGATACTTATGATAGCTTAGTTGAAGATAAGGATTCATTGATCATAGAACTAGGAGAAGTAGGACAAACTAGAGATGATCTAGTTGTGTGTGTGGTAGACTTAAAAGAAACTATAGATAATCTTGAAAGAGAGAAAAAGTCTCTAATGTGTAAAATCAACAGTGTTCAGAATGAGAGAGATGACCTAATGGTGGTGGTTGTAGACCTTAAGGATACCATAAAAATTCTTAAAAAAGAAAAGGAAGTGATAGAAGAAAAAACAAGAAAGGTAGAAAGTGAGAGAGATAATCTAATTGTAGTAGTGGTAGATCTGAAAGAAACAATGGAGAATCTGAGCAATGAAAAGGTTATCCTGAGTGTGAAGATTGATGTTGTTGAGCAGGAGAGAAATGACCTTCTAGTATTAATCACAGACTTAGAGGAAACCATTCAGGGACTAAGACAAGGACCTGGTTTCTCCAGTGTGGATAAAGGAAAGGAAATAGCCAGTGAAAAATATATCCAGCTCGAAAAGGAACCGAATGAGGCCAAAACGAGTCTGTGCAGTGAGGTTAAGAATAATAGGGAGTTGTGAGCTGAAGTGAGCAAAATAAAATCTGATCTTAAAAAATCACTGAATTGGACCTGGTCCACGGATGTTGTCACTGCCATGTACTTCAATAATAGTGGAAACAGGCAGGGGATCGGGTTTCAAAAGGAGAAAACTCCCTACAATCCACACAACAAATATGTCACAGTCCCAGACAATTGACTATGTACCCATTGTGGAAACAATGGTCACTTCAAGGAAAGCTGCCCAACCAAGGATCAATCAGTCCAGAAAAACAAGATGTTTGCCGGCAAGAGGAATACATCTAACCATTGATTTAATTGTGCAGGGATCAGTGAGAGGAACAAGACTCCAATGGATCATGGACAGTGGATGCTCAAAGCATATGACTAGAAACACTATGGATTTTCTCTCATTGAAAGCCCTGCAGGGAGGGGATGTATACTTTGGCAATGGAAAGAAGGGATACATCATTGGTGTTGGAAGAGTTGGGAGGTCTCTGGAGCATTCAATCGAAAATGTGTACTATGTGGATGGCTTGAAATATAGCTTATTGAGTGTCTCTCAAATTTGTGACAAAGAAAACTGATGTGTGGCTAGAATTCGTGATTTTAAGCATTATATCCCTCGCATTTTATGAGCTTTA
>ML308848.1:0-45467 GCA_005239505.1 Nicotiana paniculata | reverse complement strand
ATAACTTTTATTGATATGATTTCTAAATTTTGTGAGCAAAGCTTAAAGTTAACCTCTAAAACAGAAGTGCTATCATTTTTATTGCAAAATACTTGAGGTGAGTGAAGGATGATAGACTAAATTCTATGTTGTTCTGCTCAAATCATGTAAAGGAGAATCAACTAAATATTCTATAGGTGTGATCTCCAAAACTCTACATAATCTAAGTTCTTGAAATGCTTATAAACACATAGTTGGTATGAAATCTTAAAAGAAGTTTTAATTAAAATCATAAACAACACATTTATTTTGAACAACCAAAAATATTATGCACCATATATGGTAATTAATCGTAAGTCTTCTTTAAACAGATAAAGAAGAATCCTACACATGACTTCCTAATGTGTGACAACGACTAGATTGTGATTTTCTTAAAGATATGGCTTGAGATAACAAATTAATGCAAGTTAACAAACATCATGCTAGAGTTTAACGAGAAGCTAAAATTACTTCACAACACAAACAGAGTATAAATACATATAAAAGTCTGAATCGAAAAGAAGACAAAAATCATGGACCTGCTTCAGGGCAGTGAACTGGGTCGCGTCAAGGTCTACTATTTACGATCTCTACTCTGCGACTTTGAACGAGCCTCAAACTCGGAAACAAGAACGGCGATACCTCTGTTACGATTAATCAAACCAACAGAGGCTGAAAGAAAATGAGCCTTCAAAGTATTGTTATGCGGACTAAAAATGAGAGAAGAATAACAAGTGAAAAAGTATAGCAGCAGCCCGTGAAAAGGTGCCGAAAATTATCACAAAAATCTCGTATTTATAGGAGATGAATTAGGGCTCGGAGAGATGATTTTGGGCGGGATCTCTTGAGAAGAAATTTGAAATCAACGGTCTGAATTTCAGTCTCATTTGAATCCAAACGTTGAAGCCTTCACGTGATTTTTTCCGGTCCTATCCGAAATGATGAAATCTCTACTGAAGCAAACGCGATTTGCTGCATCTTTGAGCATAAGAGTAGAAAGATCATCTCTGAAGAGCTGAGATGCGCCAGATGGAAGCAGAGGGGGACATATTTTATGCTAAAAATGGAGACATAGAGTCTGGACATGGCTTAGAGAAGCTGGCGTTTTGCTGGAAAAGGAAGACAAAGAAGAGAGAGGGTGGAGATAGAGACTGATTTGGGGAAAAAAACCCCTAGTTAATTATGTCTTATAATTAGAATTTCAGGAATTGGGCTTTGAACTAAAGAATAGTAAATGGGCTGAAATTGGACTTGAAATTCCTTAGTATTTCTTTGGGCTTCTAACTTTAACAAAATATTTTAATAACTATATTATATAATACTATGTAATATTAGCATATAAAATATTCATTACACTAACTGATAAGTATAAAACTCTAATGTTCATGGAACAAATATTTATAAAGCGTAGAATTAAATAAACATTACTATTTAACTAAATAAAGAAAAATTATGTTTTTCACAAAAGGCGATAAGAATGAAAGAACGAATGAAAAATAATAATAATGATAACGATAATAACAATAATAATAATAATAGTAATAATAATAATGTATAGTAATAGTTTTTTTTTAAAGATAATAATAACAACAACAACAACAAAAAATACGCATAGTTTGTGTTAAAATAATTAGTAGGATAATTACCTTATATTATTAGTGATATTAGAAGCTTAAAGAAATAATTTAGAAGAAAGAAGAGACAAAATTGGATGTCAACAGCGACGGTTTGAGAATCAGAGAGGTTTTCATAGAAAACAAGTAAAATAGCTCAAACATTCTCAGATCTGTTACAGATCTAAAGAGATAGGAGATAAAATTAGGGTTTTGAGAGGAATAACCCAGAGATAGAGAGATTCCGGCTTAGAAACCATAGATCTAGTCGAAAAAATAGAAAGATCTTACTCAGACGGGCCNTGAGCACATGCCCGGGGGGGGGGAGGGGGGGGAGGGAGGGGAAGTGAACAGCGACTGGTCCCTTGAGGAACTCGAGAGAGCAAGAATCCGGGCATGGGAGGAGCCATAGAGGCTAGGGGTGGTAGAGAACCACCATTGTTACCGGCGAGCCAACAGCCGACAAGTAGGAACCATGGTTTAGCAAGAGGAGTTTGAGAGAGAACAAGGGAGTGATGGCGGGTGAGTGATGAGAGAATGAGGGTTTGGGGGGGTATGGTCTTAGGTTACTTTAGGAAAGAACGGATCTGGTCCGTTGATCAAAATTGATCAACCGCCCAGATTAAAACAGAAATTGGGTTGGGTAGATTTGGGAATTGGGCTAGTTTAATTAGGGGTTTGGGCTGATTTTAATAGGCTGAAATTGAAAAATGAAACAGGCTATTTGTTAAATTCCCAATTCAAACTAATTAAAATAATTTATAAAATAGCTAATAATCATAAAAAATGAATTTCATGCATAGAAAATAGTTTTAAAAGATTATTTAGTATTTTAAAATACAAAGGACTAATTTCTGGTAGAAATAGTACAAAATTATATGCTTGGGCTATAATTGCGAAGTTATTGCAATTATAGCCAAAAAGTGCCAATTTGGCTATTTATGGCATTATCAGATCAAGAAATGTTTTTTAAATCATTTGTGATATAATTTTATAATTATTTATTAGAAATAAAATACTAGACTAATTAATAAAATATAGAAAAATACCAATTGCTACTAATGCATGATTTTGAAGGTATATGTGCAATTTAAAAATATTTTGGGAAAAATTGGGTATCAACAAATATCCGTACTCATAAATAAATCTCGATTTAAATGTGTGTTAATTGATCCAAGTAGCTCAGCCAATATTATTAGATCGAGGGTCGTGGAACAACTAGGTCTACAAGACCAAATCGTGCCAGCAGTCAGAGTTCTTATTGAATTCAACATGGCATGTGAGGGGAGATAACATTTCCAGTGAACACTGCCAGAACATTTAGGAAACAAAGTTCTACGTGATCGAAGGAGACATGAGGTAAACGCTCTGTTTGGGAGACCGTGGATTCACAACATGAGGGCAGTACCTTCCACGCTGCACCATGTGCTGAAATTCCTAATGCCCGGAGGGATTAGAATAGTTTAAGGAGAACAACCGGCCGTAAAGGAGATATTCACGGTCGACGAGGTGATCCCGGTATCCGCACTTTCTACATCGAAGGGTCTAAGTCTGATGGCCAAAAAGGAAACCAAAGAGAAATTACCGATGATTCTGGCACCATCAAATCAAAGATCGAAGAACTTGAGCAAGTCATATTGATTGAACACCTGCCCAATTGTGAGGTATACCTTGGCATGGGGTTAATTCTCAAGCTCAGGAAAAAACTTGCTTATGGCTAACATAAATTGTTTCGCTTGGTTCCACCTCGATATGACATGGATTCCACCAGAGATAACTACTCACAAGCTGAGCCTAGATCCGAAGTTCCATCCGGTCAAGCAGAAAAGGAGGCCTCAGTCCGAAGTCAAGCATGCATTCATCAAGGATGATGTATCTAAACTCCTTAAAATAGGGTCCATCTGGGAGGTTAAGTACCCGGATTGATTAGCAAACGTAGTAGTGGTCCCTAAAAAGGGGAATAAATTAAGAATGTTTGTGGAATATAAAGACTTAAACTAGGCATGCCCCAAGGTCTCTTTCACTCTGACAAACATCGATCGCATGATCGATGCAATGCCCATCCACGAGATCCTCAGTTTTCTCGAAGCCTACTCTGGGTACAACCAAATTTAGATGGAGTCGGAAGACCAGGAAAAAATGTTCTTCATCACTTAATACGGTACCTACTTCTATAACGTAATGCCATTCAGATTAAACAATGTTGGTGCCATATACCAATGCCTAGTAAATCGGATGTTCGAAGAGAAAATAGGAAAATCAATAGAGGTTTACATTGGCAATCTGTTTAGTTAAATCCGTGCGAGTAGATGACCATTTGAAATATTTGCAGGAAACCTTCAACATATTGAAGAAATACAATATGAATCTGAACCCATAGAAATGCGCAATCGGACTCGGGTCCAGCAGTTCTGTGGATTCATGGTGTCCAACCGGGTATCGAGATTAATCCTGATAAAATCAAGGCCATCGAGGGCATCATTTTCATGGACAATGTCAAGTCCATTCAAAGGTTAACCAGGAACATAACTACTTTGGGTCGATTCATCTCGAGGTCCTCCGACAAGAGCCATCAGTTCTTCTCACTATTGAAGGAGTGCCAACAGGCCTTGGAGGAACTCAAGCAGTACCTCTCGAGCCCATATTTGCTTGCCATCGAGGGCATCACTGTCATGGACAATGTCAAGTCCATTCAAAGGTTAACCAGGAACATAACTGCTTTGGATCGATTCATCTCGAGGTCCTCCGACAAGAGCCATCAGTTCTTCTCACTATTGAAGGAGTGCCAACAGGCCTTGGAGGAACTCAAGCAGTACCTCTCGAGCCCATATTTTCTTCATACTCCAAAGGAAGAGGAACAATTGTACCTATACTTAGTGGTATCCAAGGTAACGGTAAGTGGAGTCCTAGTCCGGAAAGATAAAGGTACGCAATTTCCTATCTATTATGTTAGCAGAACTCTAGGTGAGGCCGAAACTAGGTATCCTCACCTAGAAAAATTGGTGCTCGCTTTGTTAAGCGCCTCTAGGAAGCTAAAACCGTATTTTCAATGTTATCCCATATGTCTTGCGACTACTTACCCACTAAGAAACATAATACATAAACCCGAGCTCTCGGGACGATTGTCCAAATGGGCCATGGATATCAGCGGGTACAATATCAAATATCGACCCCAAACTGCCATCAAATATCATATTTTGGCGGACTTCGTGGCTGACTTCACACCGACCCTAATTCCTGCGTTCGAGAAGGAGTTTTTGTTAACCTCGGGGACCTCTTATGGAATCTGGACCCTCTTTACGGATGGTGCCTCTAACGAAAAGGCGTCCAGGCTTGACATCATGTTGAAGCCACCGACGGATAATGTTGTTACACAATCTATTAGAGCTGTAAAATTGACTAACAACGAGGCTAAGTATGAGGCCGTGATTGCAGGTCTTGAACTAGCTAAAAGCCTAGGGGTCGAGGTGATAGCAGCTAAGTGAGATTCCTTCCCCGTGGTGAACCAAGTCAATGGAACGTTCGAATTCAAAGATGAACGAATGCAAAGATATCTGGATAAGATACATGTGACGTTACATCGGTTCAGGGAATGGACTTCACAACATGTACCTTAGGATCAAAACAGCAAGGCCGGTGCTCTTGCTAACTTGGGATCGTCGGACGAAAACTGTGAATTCAACTCGAGAACAGTCGTACAACTCATGAAATCAGTAGTGGAGGAAGGCCATGCCGAGATAAATTCGACAAGATTAACCTGGGACTGGAGAAAAAAATACATAGATTACTTGAAGACCGAAAAACTTCCCTAGGATCCTAAAGAATGGAGAGCTCTGCGTACGAAGGCGCCCTGGTTCAGCTTGTCCGAAGATGGTACCTTATTCAGAAGAACATTCGGCGGCCCACTCGCCATATGTCTAGGATTGGGAGACACCGAGTATGTTTTGAGGGAAGTCCACGAGCCCACCTACAGGAATCATTCGGGCGCCAAGTCCTTGGTTCGGAAGAGAATCGGAGCCGGATACTATTGGATCGACATGAAAAAGACGCAAAGGAGTTCATGCGGAAATGCGACGAATGTCAGAGGCATGCTCCGATGATCCATCAACCCGGGTAACTGTTGCATTCGGTCTTGTCACCTGGGTCGTTCATGAAATGGGGAATGGACATTGTTGGTACCCTACCCTGGGAACTTGGTAAGGCTCGATTTATCTTATTTATGACTGATTATTTTTCTAAGTGGGTGAATTCCCAAGCATTTGAGAAAGTCAGGGAGAAGGAAATTATTGATTTCATATGGGACCACATAATATGCCAATTCTGAATGTCAGCCGAGATCGTGTGCGACAAATGGGAAGCAGTTCACCAGCAGCAAAGTGAGCAATTTTTTCGAGGATCATAAGATCAAAAGGATCCTATCAATGCCCTATCACCCTACTAGAAATGGGAAAGTAGAGTCCATTCACAAAACCATACACCAAAACCTCAAAAAGAAGTTGACTGACACCAAAGGAATATAGAAAGAAATCTTTCTCGACGTCCTATAGGCATATCGTACGACCTCAAAATCCAGTACTGGGGCCACCCTATTCTCATTGGTGTACGGGTGCCAAAGCTTTTATACCAGTCGAAGTAGGAGACCCGAGTCTCAGGTTCTGATATGTGACCAAAAAGTCAAACGACGAGGCCATGAGTACGAACCTGGAACTATTAGACGAGGCGCGAGGCCGCCCTCGTTCGGTTGGCCGCTCAAAAGAAACGGGTCGAAAGATATTACAATCGAAGATCCAACCTTCGACACTTCAATGTCGGGTACTTGGTGTTAAGAAAGGTGACACTGAGCACCCGAAACCCGAACGAAGGGAAATTGGTAAGGTCCATATCGAATTATCGAGATCATCGACATAGGATCGTACAAACTCGAACAGTGAACGGTGAGCGGCTACCGAACAACTGGAACATAACCCACTTAAAACGATACTACTGCTAAGGTACGACCCCATTTATTACTTTTCTTTAAATATATTATGAATTGGACTAGCCTTTGCAGGTAACGGCCAAGCAATGATGCAACTATTAGGCCTGAAAGCAAGCGTTGCAGTCTTTTTCCCTTGAACTGGTTTTGTCCCAAATGGGTTTTCCGGAAAAGTTTTTAATGAGGAAATATTGGATCGTGCTAACTTAGAATTGAAGAGCGGGTATAGACCGAAGTCAAGGATTACATCGACAGTATCCAAGCCTTCTTTATAATCAGCCTCGAATATTGGGGGCCATCCTTCTCGAATAACGATTTTAGCAAGAAAAGATACTTTATGCTCAAATAACCTAGGCTCGGTAGATAAGATTTATTGTAAGGGCCAAACGGTCAAATGAACCGTGCCCACATAGACCACGTAAGCCATAGCATGAAGATTATACACATCCGTAACCTTGTATGTTGCGCATAGAAATGAAAGAAAGTTTCTATCTTGCAAATAACTATTGTGTTTCTTTAAAATTATTACTTTTATTTTCCTTAGAGACATCAAGCCCAAGGTCCACCCCTATCCAGATCCAATATATCACCCTCACTCGGGGACTGTCGTCGTGGGAAATCTCGGATAGCTCGGGCTACGAAGCCCGGGGGCAAAAAACCTATTAGGCAGTTCCAAAACTTCAAAGGCTATGGACATCCCCATTCGGGTACTGTTGAGCCAAAAATTGATCTCGTCCAAGTCACACCTCTATTCAAGGTTATGAAACGGTCGATTGCAATAATAACAATACCCAACAAGGAGTCGGGATCGAATCCACAGGGAGTTGAGAGGGGAATTAGTAGTATATATTTAGACAGAGCACGTGAAGTATCTAAATTGGGCTTCCACAAATATTGTTTTTTTTGTACTTCTAAAATTACACGAAGGGTTACAATTCTAAGATATAAAACTAGAGAATATTATTTTTGGATGTTTTTCAAATATATAAAAAGGCCTAGGGCTATGACCTTGACCTAGGTATTTGCCTAATGGGTTGTAAACTTTAAAGCTTATTTTGTTAGTCGGGGTGTATTATAGCTATCAACACTCAAATACCTACTCAATACCTCTCGATAAGAGAGTTATTTTGCCCAATTTGGCTTTCTCAAGTCCAAGTGGGTATTATACAAAACAGTTTATAAAATGCTCAAGTCGGATTTTACTGTCTCTAGGTTCAACCCTTTAATTGGGACTATCAATCTCTTGATTTTATCCCAAATTCTTGTTAGCCAAATTTTCCTAGACTAAGTATTTCTTTCTCAAGTAGAGACCAAGTCAAATAGGCATGAACTAATATTTGCAACCATTAATTCTACAATTAAAATCAAGACAAGGCTATATAATAAACACTCAACCATAAAGAATCTCTAAATCAAACACCCATTAGGTTTACACACTAGGGTTGGGTCACAACCCTAGCTAAAAATCTAGCTACTCATAATGGGTAAAGAAGAAAATAAATAAGAAAAGATGATAAAACTCATATTGCAAGATTAAAAGATAAAAATTCAATGTTAAATCACAAAAGTAAGCTAAAGTTGCCTAAAGGGGTAAAGAAAAACGGCTACAGAAATTTCAATATTCAAAGCTTGACCTAATTTCGTGAAAGTAGTCTACTTATACAAAGCTGGAATTTTCAGATAAAAATGCCCTTTCAGAGGTTCTGTGGCCGCACAATTCTATGTGTGGTCCGCACTTTTCTTCAGTTCTTGATAGGAGTTAACTCTGCAGCCGCACAATTCTAGATTGCGGCCGCATCTCTCATGTTCTCCAGTACGCACAATTCTGAGTGCAGTCGCACAGGGCTTTTCTGCGGACAACACATTTCGTGAGTGCGGTCGCATAGTTGATTTTTGTGGCCGCACAATTATCGTGCGGACCACATTTCTTTTTGATCTTGAAATGAGACTCTCTGAACTTTCGCTCTTGTGTAACTTCTCTGGTCACACAATAATTCTGTGGTCGACACTTTGGACTTAGACTCTTTTGATTTTCCTTCAAATTCTGCGGCCGCAGATAAAAATCTGCGGTCTGCACTTGAGCCTCTATACCTGAATTTTTTTCCTTGTTCAGATCACTCCTTCTTGACTTGGATTTCATCGTAGTGGCTCATTTTCCAATATTCCTGCAATTAAGCATATTTTATCAGTTTTCACAAATGCAATTAAACACTTTTGGACTAAAACGAAAGCTAAAAGGCGCTAATAAGTAGTCAAAATTCTCACTTATAGACTTTCCCAAACTTAAGCTTTTACTTGTCCTCAAGCAAATAAGGTAATTCCCACCTCCACAAGATAAGAGCTATTCCAGCTAATCTAAGGTGAATCAAACACACATCAATTGGGACCAACAATTACCCACAACACTTATGAATTATCAACAAGGCAATGATTTGAAGTTTCAAGGACAAATAGTTTTAATGTGACACTTGAGCATCAAGAGTTGACTTTACTCATCAAGGAAGTTCGCTCTTTCATGTAGGTCATTGTGGATCCCAAAATCCTCCTCCTTTATTCTCCGCTAGAATATCTCACTTAAGAATATAGCACTTAATTCAAGGATTTGTGAAAAGTTCGCTCATCTCTCTCAAAAGAATGTCACAAGTACGAATCTAAGTACCATATGCTTGCCCCTCATGTAAATCACCACTAATGTAAGTTCACTCGGCTTGAAATCACGTAGGGCTCTTATGGGATGTGATGAAGGCTTTTGTACTAAAGTAGGAAATGTTGGAATAAAAAGGGTTCATCTTTCCTTAAGCACTCCATTTTCTCTTTTTGGCTCATGCTTTGCTGACTTTGTGAGGCATTGTCTTTTTCCTTAGGGGAACTAGAGAGACTTAACATCACTCTTTCTTTGTCATGATATTCATTTTCTCCTTCTTTGTTTTCTCCATGCTTTGCATTTTTTATTTTCTTTGAATCCTTTCAACTCTTTAACTTATTCACTTTCTTTTTACACTTTTCTTTTGTTCATTCTTTATTTTTCTTTGCCTTTCCTTTTCTTCATTTATTTTCTCTTTTTGTACCTTGACAGCACTGTCAAATCCTCGTCTCTACCTCAAACTTATATTTTAGCCAATTATTTCTCAAGAGTGTTAAGGAAAGTTCGGGTGCCAAGAGAAGGTCACTATAAAACGGTAAAGGCTTGTAATATGATTATAAAATGGGAAAGGTTTTAGGCTCAAAAGGGTTGTCTAGGAATAAAAACATTGATGGACCATGAAAATTTTTAAAACGGGTCAAGGAGAGCCTACAATCACTTCTCAAGCCAAGCAAAACTTAAAATTTCTCCTAGAAACACATTCTGGGCAAGTTCTAGACCATTCACACGGGTACTTGGATTTGCAACAAAACATCTCACCTCTCACACAACTGAATTGTTAAAGAGGATAGATTCGAGGTCCCACAACAACCATATTTGAGATTGAAAATCACTAATGGCTCAACTAAATCACTCGATGATTAGTAAGTCAACACAAGAGTCAAAAGGTCACTAACTAGAGCTATTTCTTTCCAAGAACTTGTTTTTAATCATAAGTGTGTTGGTACCAAGTGAAGCACGCTTGTCTCTCTTATTCATTATTACTACTGTTCTTACCTAAACATCAAAAATGGTCTCAATCCCTTAAGAATGTTGTCACGCCATCTATCATTGTGAAGAGTCACCTGGTTCACACAAAAACCACCTTTGGAAAGAACCGTGGCACTAAGAAAACCAAAAGCTTATTGATCAATTAAACATGAAAAGAAACTACTAAATTAAAAAAAAGCTATTAAAATAAATAAGAAGCTATTAGGCTAAACATTGACTACTAAGAAAACAAAATAAAGAAGCTATCAACTAAACTAATGAAAGTATAAATGAATATACAAACTGAGAAAGGGAAAGAGAATATATACATCAGTAGAGAGAGAGGAATATGTACATAATGAAAATAAAAAGAAAATATATCAGTTATTACATGCCAATGGAAAATGTCAAATCAAAATAGACTCCACCCCTGAATAAAGTTAAGTAATGTCCCCAATCCTTAAAAAAATAAGAACAAGGAAGGGAAAGAGTAGAGATGGCGCCTTATGTGGTCTCTGTGTCCATAGCACCATCACCTCCCTCAAGATCCCCCAACTGGATCTCATCATCCTCTGCTCGGGAAGTAGCTGGGTTGGTGAACATCTGTAGCACCGCCGCAGTCGTGTGGGCAGTGAGGTCTGGCTCTTCAGACTGACCAGCTGGTGCCACTGGTTCTGATGGTGTTGATGGGTCTGCTGGTACTGATGGATCTGTCTCCATCAGTGTGTCAAATGAAAGATCTCCAACGGTTGCTATCTTGGTCACCTCTCGTCTCAACTTTTCAACTGATTTCCTCGAAGCCTGGGACTTCCTCATCTTTTTCACCTGCTTCCCAAGCTCCTCAATTGCTCCCCCATACTCCACCAAAGTTTCCGTGATGGTCTTCTGATTCTCCAATATAATCTTCAAAGTTTCCTCCACTGTCGGAGGAATCTGGGGTAGAAGTCTGTGCTGCAATAGCACTAGATAGGTCAGACAACTTTGCAGTAGTTGTCTGCATTCAGTTGTTGAGACTCGCCAGTGTCTGGGAGACTCGCAGCGCACATAAGTAAATGAGTAAGGAACTGATACCGATGGACCTGAAGATAGAGGTGACGACATGGCAGCTGTATCGGTGGAAGGCCCAGTTTCTGGGGAAGGCATGGTTATTGTAGAAGAAATGGCAGCTGAATTTGCAACTACCATCGACTACTCATCAGACTGGCCTACGGTAGTAGTCGACTCACCCTTCTTCTTCGGGTTCCTTGGGTCCTTCATAGAGTACTAGAGAAGGCTTCTTATCCCAAACCTTCGTATCAAAGCTCATAGGATCCACCCCCACATCCGTAAGATACTCCGTGATAGTGTTGGGATACGAATAGGAGCTTTCACCCTGCCTAACAACTAGAGACATGTTGACCGACATGATGGCACCCAAATTGATTGGGTACCCGACCATGATAGAGGCAACTAGGATTTCCCGAGGGACTGGGAGATTGTTTTCATTCTGGCTTGGGTCTATGCGATTGCACACAAATGTCTGCCAGCCTTTTGATTCAAAGTTGAGGGTAACCCGTGTTGTGATCCATCGTGATGGTGGTCCTAGAGCTGCCAATATCTCAGCTAGCCAAGGGTGAGCCGCATCACCCATTGAAAACTTCTCCAAATACTGCACCGGCTCCACATCCTCGAGCCCCAAATAGGTGTTTGGGGTGCTCTAATAATATCGTACTTTCAAGTTTCTCACTTTAGTCACCTTTATCTCCTTCTTGATGTGTGCCACATTGGCATAGAATTCCCGTACTAAGTTCTCCTTAGAATCCACCACACTTTGAGTGAACCATGTCCATCTTTTTCTCTCCAGAAACTGTTTTTCCACATTTGGATTGTACCTATCCAAATCTTTCAAAATAAACTAATGCTTAGGTGTGAGCGATCTTTGAGGCCACCACTCTCGGAACCTGGTGAAAGCTGTCAGGCTCACAAATCTATCTTCCCAAATTTCCTTCTTTTTCGACCTCTCGAGGCCAGCAACTCTAGTATCACCCCCTCGACCGTCATCCGGAATATCATCATCATCATCATCAATTGTGACTGGTGCAGCGGGGGCATGAGTAGATGAGGGTTCTGAACCGTGACTGTCATCTTTCGAACCCTCAGAAGTGCTTGCTGAGGTGGAAGGCTCATTTCGGAGCTGGTATCTCCCTTGAAACTGTTGTGGCTTTGATTGGGCATCAAGTCATTCTTCCACAGAGTGGAATTCTGATGCTTCTCTAGGCGGGATGTATGAACTTGATTCATAAGGCTCTGTAGCCCTACCTCGCCCTGAAGTTTCCTTTTTGGGTATCCCTTTTTGCATGGAGAGTGGTAGGGTACCCCTGTCTCGGCCTCGGGAGGGTTCACCCCTCCCCTTAGATGTATCACCTCGTCCCCGTGATCTAACCATTGTCTGCAATACAGATAAACATGAATCAGTTATAGTTTAAATCCAGAGTATCATACAGTTGCAGAAAAAATAGTGTGCAGGTTGGGGAAGTGCGGTCTGCATATTTTTAGGTGCGGCCGCAGATAGGCTTGAGCTGACCGCATAATTTTGGAAGTGCGGCAGCAGTGGTGGTTCTGCGGTCCACACAATTTAAGTGAGACCGCACAATTGAAATGCGGTCCGCACAATTTTGACTGCGGCCGCACAATGCAAGCTCAAAGAAATCACAACTTTTCAAGTAAGAGAATTGATCGATTTGCAGCCGCACACAACTTTTCTGCGGTCGCAGTTCAATTTTTGTGGACCGCGCAGTTTCAAGTGCGGTCCACATAATCATTTCACATAATATGCCCTAGACTATTGATATACGGACCACACAATTCCTTGTGCAGCCACACAATTCAAAAACTAACGGCATTAAACTTAGGGTTTCTAATTCAAGCACAATTTAGACATGGTATTGGAAATTTAGACATGATACACAGTTTACCATCCCCCAAATAGCAAATAGGAAGTTACCCACACAATTTTAAGCTCACATGATGATGAATTTTACATTAGACCTAAAAATAACTAAACTAATTATGAACAAAATTAAGAGAATTTAAATTTTTAAAGATGAATTGGACATACCGGTAATGTAGTGGTGCAAGGAAGAATCAAAGATGATGAAATGAGTGTTAGGGGATTGAATCAGTTGAGTGCATTGTGCTTGCTTTAGTGTTAAATGTTCATAGTTCATAAAGTTTGAACAGTGGTGAGGAGGCTACTATTTATAGTTGACCGGTTAGGGAAAGAGTTCAAAGATGAGTGCGGCTACACAATTTCATGTGCGGTCCACGCTCCTTTACCTGTTACCAATTTACCCATTGTTGATCTGCGATTTGAGTGTGGCCGCAAATTTTGGTGAGAACCTCAAATTTCCTTGTGCGGTCGCACTTTGGCCATTTCTCTGACATGCAAACTTCAGAGGGTTTGTAATTTTTTGATCTCCAGTTGTGCAGCCTCACCAAGAATTATGCAGTCGTAAGATCCCTTTCTGCTGTGGCCTTCAAAATTGTACGGTCCGCACTATTTTCACACTTAGCCACTTTTTTCTGAGCACAGTTCCTGCAAAGCACACTCATTCCTGCAAAACACTTCAAGCCCAGTTAGCACAAAACAAGACCTATCTAAAGAAGAAGACAAAGAAAAAGAAACATGAGTTGCCTCTCAAGAAGCGCCTGATTTAATGTCGCGTCATTACGCAGATTACCATCATCACTTGAAATGAATAACTGCCACGACGTGGCCATCACCAACTTTTCCTTGATAGTGCTTCACCCAGTGACCATTGACCTAAACACTTCATCATTTTTATTCTTCAAGTCCAATGCACCAAAGGGTGTCACACTCACAACCTCAAACGGGCCACTCCACTTAGACTTCAACTTTCCCGGAAACATTCGTGACCAAGAATTGAACAATAACACAAGATCACCTTCTTTAAACTCCTTGTTCCGAATGTACTTGTCATGGAGGTACTTCATCTTTCCTTGTATAAGGACGAACTTAAATATGCATGGCGGCGACATCCCACTCAAGATTTAGCTTCTTCAAAGCCCACATGGCCTTGTGCTCAAGTTCCACCGGAAGGTGGAAAACTTTTCCAAACACCAATCGGTATGGAGACATCCCAATCGGTGTTTTGTAAGCCGTCCTACAAGCCCATAAAGCAGCATCGAGTTTCTTTGGCCAATCCGTCTGGTTAGCATTCACTGATTTTGACAAAATACTCTTGATCTCCCGGTTGGAGACTTCCACTTATCCGCTTGCTTTAGGGTGATAGGGAGTTGTGACTTTGTGAGTGACACCATACCTGTTAAGCAAGGTGTCAAAAGCTTTGTTGCAAAAATGCGAACCCCTTCACTTATGATGGCCCGCGGAGTACCAAACCTTGTGATGATGTTATTTTTCAAAAGTGCCACCACACTTCTTTCTTCATTGTTTTGTAGAACAACGGCCTCAACCCATTTTGACACATAATTCGTTGCTATAAAAAGATAGGTGTTCCCACAAGAGCTTATAAACGGTCCCATGAAATCAATACCCCACACATCGAAAATATCAATTTATAAGATGGTGGTGAGGGCCATCTCATTTTTCTTTGAAATCCCACCGGCCCTTTGACATTCATCACAACGCTTGACTAGATCACTTGCGTCCTTGTAGAGAGTAGGCCAATAGAATCCACAACTCAACACTTTGGTCGTCGTTCTTGCTCCACCATGGTGACCGCCATACAAGCCCAAAGAATTTCAACTTGTTCCTCCTCCGGCACACATCTTCTAATCGCGCCATCTATATAAATCTGGAAGAGGTATGGTTCATCCCAATAGTAGTCTAGGAAATACCCTTTGAGCTTCTTCCTTTGGTTTGAAGAGAACTCCTTCGGTATAATACCACTCACAAGATAATTTGATAAATCAGCAAACCGTGGCATCTCGGTCATTGAAATGTCTAGGAGTTTCTCGTCGGGGAAGAAGTCATTGATTTCAAGGCCGTCATGTGGCCTCCCCTCGTTCTCCAAGAGAGACAAGTGGTCCGCCACTTGGTTTTCACTTCCTTTGAGGTCTTTGATGTCTATATCAAACTCTTGCAATAAAAGCACCCATCTCATTAACCGAGCCTTTAAATCTTTCTTGCTCATAAGGTGACGAAGTGTCGCATGATTCGTGTGGACAATCACTTTTGTACCCATCAAGTACGGGCAGAACTTCTCCATAACAAAAATAATAGCAAAGAGCTCATTTTCGGTCACAGTATAATTGATTTGGGCATCATTCATGGTCTTAATATCATAGTAGACCGGATGAAAGATCTTGTTGATACGTTTCCCCAAAACTGCTCCAACCTCCATATCACTAGCGTCACACATGAGCTCAAAAGACAAGCTCCAATTTGAAGTGGTGATAATAGGAGTAGTTGTCAATTTAAACTTGACCAATTCAAACGCTTTCATGCAATCATCATTGAAAAGAAATTTGTAATCTTTCTCCAAAAGCTTACACAAAGGGTTCACCACTTGGGAAAAATCCTTGATGAAACGCCGGTAGAACCCCGCATGACCCAAGAAACTCCTCACTCCCTTCACGGATGTTGGAGGTGGAAGTTTAGAAATCACCTCTATTTTTGCCTTGTCGATCTCAATGTCATTCTTTGAAATATTGTGGCCAAGGATAATGCATTCCTCAACCATGAAATTCCATTTCTCCCAATTCAACACCAACTTCGCCTCTTCACATCTTGCCAAGACCTTATCAAAATTTGTCAAACAATTATCAAAGGAATTCCCGACCACCGAAAAGTCATCCATGAAGACTTCAAGGAAATCCTCCACCATGTCTGTGAAGATAGCCATCATACACCGTTGAAAAGTCACTGGTGCATTGCATAACCCAAATGGCATCCATGAGAATGCAAAAGTGCAATAAGGAGACGTGAAAGTAGTCTTCTCTTGCTCCTCCAGAGCAATAAGAATTTGATTTTAGCCAGAATATCCATCAAGGAAATAATAGAAAGCACGGCCAGCCAATCTATCAAGCATTTGATCTAGGAAAGGAAGTGGAAAATGATATTTCCTTGTGGTAACAATAGAAAGCACGGTCACCGTTCTTGTAGGAATCAACTCGTTCGTGTCATTGGTAACCACCATCATGCCCCATTTCTTTGGGACACATTGCACCGGAGAAGTCCATGAACTATCAGAAATGGGGTAAACAACCCTGACATCTAACCACTTGATAATCTCCTTTTTGACCACCTCTTTCATTGCTTCATTTAGACTCCTTTGATGTTCAATGGAGGGTTTGGAATCCTCCTCCAAATTTGTGCATGCAAAATGCGGGGCTTATTCTCCAAATATCCGCCAATGCCCATCCAATAACTTTCTTCCTCTTTTGTAGCACCGCCAATGTACATTAGTCAATAAAGAGGGAAGAATAACAGGTAAAGCAGAACAAGGGTCAAGGAATTCATACCTGAGATACGGTGGCAATAGATTTAACCCCAAAGTGGGAGGATCCTCGATTGAGGGATTTGTTGGAAGAGTCTTCCGGTTTTCAAGATCCAAGGATAATTTGCAGGGTTCATATTCGTATGACCCCATTCCTTGCAATGAGTTCACGCATTCCACATAGCGATCCGTCTCGTCATCATCAAGGTTAAGCAAAACAATTTCCAATATATCAACATTCATCATGGCACTAGTATCATAAATAATCACATCAGTCACCAAGTCCACAAACGAACACACTTCACTGCTATTCGGTTGCCTCATAGATTTTCACACATGGAAAACCACATTTTCATCACCCACTCGAAAAGTGAGCTCACCAGCTTCCACATCAACAAGAGCCTTCCCCGTAGCAAGGAAAGGTCTACCCAGAATAATCATCACCTCATAGTCCACTTCACAATCAAGAAACACAAAATCCTCCGGAAGAATGAATTTATCAACATGAACCAACACATCATCAATTATACCCAACGGTCCCTTCATGTTACAATCCGCCATTTGTAATCTCATAGATGTGAGTCTTGGTTTTCCAATTCCCAAAGTCTTGAAAATCGAGTAGGAAATCAAATTGATACTTGCCCCAAGATCACAAAGAGCTTTAGCAAAGTCGGCACTTCCAATGGTACAAGGGATTGTGAAAGCGTCGGGATCTTCCAATTTAGGATCCATTGAATGCACAATTTCACTCACTTGATGAGTCATCTTTATAGTTTCACAATTCATCGACCGTTTATTTGTCACCAAGTCCTTCATGAACTTTGCATAATCGGGCATTTGCTCCAAAGCCTCAACAAATGGCACATTAATAGATAGACTCTTCAATATGTCAATAAACTTTTTGAATTGATTCTCTCCATTTTGGTTGGAAAGCCTTTGAGGGTATGGAGGAGGAGGCCTTGGCATTGGTGCCTTATCCTTTGGCACTACCGGTTCTGGTATGTCAACAATGTGCTCCCTAGATGGTTTCACTTCCTCTTGAGTCTCCTCCACATTGTCATCAATATCAATTTATACTTCATCATTTTCTTGCACCACATTGTTCGGGATCTCATCTTCTTGTATCACTTGCTCATCATCCATAATTTTCCTTTGACTTGAGGTGGGTGCATCCCCGCCTTTTCCACTCCTTGTAGTAACGGCCATGGCATGTCTCGTGTTTTTCCCACCCTTTGGGTTCACCACCGTGTCACTTGGTAGTGCCCCTTAGGACGAGTGTTTAAAGCTTCCGAGATTTGCCCCAATTGAACTTCCAAATTGCGAATTGATGTTTTGTGAGAGGCTAGTTGAGCATCGGAGTCAGCATTCTTCTCCATCATTTGTTTGAACATGTTCTCAATTCGCCCCATCTCATTGTTGTAAGAGATTGGGCCATGGGAAGGATAAGGAGGCGGGTTGCTCGGTTGTTGATACATCGGGGGCCTTTGAAAGCCCGACCCCCAATTTCCTTGGTTATTGTTCCATCCCCCTTGGTTATGGCCTCCCCAATATCCTTGAATATTTTCACTCAAATTTCCTTGGTTATTTTGACCCTTCCAATTTCCTTGATTGTTTTGATTGTTCCTGTTCCCTTGGTTGTTACCACCATTCCAATTGCTTTGGTTGCTAGAATTTCAATTTCCTTGATTACCATGAGGTCGCCATTGTTGGTGATTTGGGACTTGAGAGTTTTTTCTTTGCCCTTGGAATTTGTTCACATATTGTACTTGCTCGTCTTGTTCATTGTAAGATTCATATTGATCAAACCAACTATCTTCTTACACATAATGCTCTGCACGGTTTTTCACTTGAGGACCCTTTTGCCTTCTCTTGTTTACCATCATATTAGCTCCCTACATTGTATTGACTTGCTTAGGACCTTTCACTTGTTGGAGTTGAGCCTTGGATAGTTGATTCATTGTGGTGGTCAACTCGGCAATTGGTTGCCCATGATCATGCAATTCTTTATGTAGGTGAATCACATTTGGATCACCTTGAGGAACATTTGATCTACTTTGCCATGCCGATGAAGTATCCTCCATTTCGTCTAAGATCTCACAAGCTTTCGCATATGGCGTTGTCATGAAATTTACACCGGCAAGTTGGTTGACCACGCATTGATTGGTAGTATTGATCCCCCTATAGAAAGTTTATTGAATCATAGCCTCCGTCATGTCAATGTTTGGCACTCTTTCACCATAGTTCGGTACCTCTCCCATATCTCATGCAAAGGCTCATTGAGTTCTTTTTTGAATACTAGAATCTCGTCTCTAAGAGAAGCCATATGCCCGGGAGAAAAGAACTTGGAAATAGATTTCTCTGTCAATTCATCCCATGTATGGATGGAATGGTTTGGAAACCTTTCTAACCAATCCAAGGCTTTCCCCTATATAGAGAAAGGAAATAGCCTTAACCTTAAGCATCCTCAGAGATGTTTGTCTGTTTACTCCCCCAGCAAGTGTCCACGAACCCTATCAAGTGTTTGTACGCATTTTGATTCGGATCCCCCGTGAAGAATCCCTATTGCTCTAGCAATGCGAGCATAACATTTGTGATTTGAAAGTTTCCCTCCCTAATGCGGGGCGCTACTATGGCACTTGCATACCCCTCATTCGGCTACACCCGGTGTGGAGCGGCTCTTGTCTTGAGGCGGTCGGCCTCGTCTATTTTCTTGAGGTTCAAGAGGAACCTCCTCAACTTGGTCATCTTCCACATCCACATCTCCTAATGGCATGTTTCCGAGTGGATCATTATTATTGAGAGCCATTGTTTCACCTACAATTGCTTCACCAAGAAGATTAGTAACACAAAATAAAAAGAAGACAATTCACACACAAAATCAAATATATAGCTAAATCTATTTTTAGCTCCCCGACAATGGCGCCAAAAATTGATCTCGTCCAAGTCACACCTCTATTTGAGGTTATGAAACGGTCGATTGCAATAATAATAATACCCAACAAAGAGTCGGGATCAAATCCACAGGGAGCTGAGAGGGGAATTAGTAGTATATATTTAGACAGAGCACGTGAAGTATCTAAATTGGGCTTCCACAAATATTGTTTTGTTTGTACTTCTAAAATTACACTAAGGGTTACCATTCTAAGATATAAAACTAGAGATTTTTTTTTTAGATCTTTTTCAAATATATAAAAAGGCCTAGGGCTATGACCTTCACCTAGGTGTTTGCCTAACAGGTGGTAAACTTTAAAGCTTGTTTTGTTAATCGGGGTATATTATAGCTATCAACACTCAAATACCCACTCAATACCTCTCGGTAAGAGAGTGATTTTGCCCAATTTTGCTTTCTCAAGTTCAAATGGATATTGTACAAAATAGTTGATAAAATGCTCAAGTCGGGTTTTACTATCTCTAGGTTTAACTCTTTAATTGGGACTATCAATCTATTGATTGTATCCCAAATTCTTGTTATCCAAGTTTTTCTATACTAAGTCTCTCTTTCTCAAGTAGAGACCAAGTCAAATAGGCATGACTAATATTTGCAACCATTAATTATACAATTAAAACCAAGACAAGCCTAAATAATAAACATCCAACCATAAATAAGCCCTAAATCAAACACCCATTAGGTTTATACACTAGGGTTGGGTCATAACCCTAGCTAAAAATCTAGCTACACATAATGGGTAAAGAAGAAAAGATGATAAAACTCATACTGCAAGATTAAAAGATAAAAATCCGATATTAAATCACCAAAGTAAGCTAAAGTTGCCTAAAGGGGTAAAGAAAAACGGCTACAGAACTTTCAATATTCAAAACTTGACCTAATTTCGTGAAAGTAGTCTATTTATAAAAAGCTGGAACTTTCGGACAAAAATGCGCTTTCGGAGTTCTATGTGCGGTCCGCACTTTTTTTCAGTTCTTGACAGGATTTAACTCTGGGGCCGCACAATTCTGGATTGCAGCCGCATCTCTCATGTTCTCCGATCCACACAATTCTGAGTGCGGTCGCACAAGGCTTTTCTGCGGACCGCACATTTCCTGAGTGCGGTCGCATAGTTGATTTCTGCGGCCGCACAACTATTGTGCGGTTCGCATTTCTTTTTGATCTTGAAATAAGGCTCTTTGAACTTTGGCTCTTACGTAGCTTCTGTGGCTGCACAATAATTGTGCGGTCCGCACTTTGCATTGAGACTTATTGATTTTCCTTCGCATTCTGCGACCGCAGATCCGCACCTAAGCTTTTGTGCCTGAATTTTTCAAATCACTCCTTCTTGACTTGGATTTCATCGTAGTGGATCATTTTCAAATACTCCTGCAATTAAGCATATTTCATCAGTTTTTGGGAATACAATTAAACACTTTTGGACTAAAACGAAAGCTAAAAGGCACTAATAAGTAGCCAAAATACCCACTTATCAGCAAGCCTGAATGGCTTGGGGTAATAAGCCTGGATGGCTGATGTGTAGCTAGAATTCATGGTTTAACACGTTATGTGCCTTACATTTTATGTGAGTTAATGATAAAAATACACTTTGTATGTGCCTAATGGAGTCTATTTCATGTGTAGGTGAATTGGAGATGGAAGCCGAGCTAAATGGATGCATAAACGTCGAAAATACGTTCAAGAAGCGAAGAGGAGTGAACCGGGCTATAGTCGGGCGTTTGGGCTGTAAAGCCTGGTCATACCAGGCTATAGCTGCGCGTTTGGGATATAAAGCCTGGTAAGACCAGGCTTTATCCAGGCGTTTGAGCCTTAAGGCCAGGCCAGGCCTGGCTTTATTCAGGCGTTTGGGCCATAAAACCAGGTCCCTGGTCTGGTCCAATTCGAGTTTTGAAAGTTTTCCGGTTTGAATAGAAGTCTCCTACGCGTTTAGGGTTTATCCCAAACATATAAATAGACCCAAAAACACAACTTAAAGGGAGGAAGCCATTGAAGTGAAGAAAAACCTGTGGATTACTACTCAGTGAAGCAAACATTGATTTTTATAGCTTTTATTTATTATTTTGTAGTTCAATTATGCAAGTTATTTTAGAATTGATTCTTATGAATATGAGTAGCTAATTTTCTTAATCTAGGGTTTTGGTGGAACCCGTTGGGGGATAAACTTATTGTGATATTAATATAGCTTTGATTGGTTGATTAAACTCTATTTGTTCAACTATGTTCTTGTTGTCATTGATTGAAGGGCCCTCAATTAGCTGTTCCTATTTATTATGTATCTACTCTAGATAGAGTGCATATTTAGGTAGTTGTTTGAACAACATCACTCCCGGAGTATAGACGAAAGTCATAACCGAGGGTTTAGAGGTTGGATTAGAGATAACGATACCTCGGGTGCAATCTAAAGTGAACTGTAATGCAATCTAGCTAGCGTAACTTGAGAGAGTGCGTCTAGTAAATTATCATAATTACTTGAGAGAGATTTATGGTAGATAGAGTGTTCATGATTGATAGAGGCAACTAATCAAACTATAAGAAGTATCCAAGAAGGAAGTTTACCAATGAGGGAAACCATGACCTTAGACCTTTATTATAATTGTTTACACCATATTGTTATTTAATAATTAGTTTATTAATTTTGTCAATAGAAATAGTAAAACATTACCAATTGATATTCAAAAGTCTTGAGAAAATTGATTAAGTAAAAGTTGTGTATTCTGACGACTTGATTGATATGTAAATTCCCTGTGGGATCGACTCTGGGCATAATACCCCGGATTATATTTGCAGCGCCCGTGTAGTCTTTCTATAAGACATAGTTGAGCGTGATCAAATTTTGGCGTCGTTGCCGGGGCACTAACGGTGTTATTAATTGGAGTTGGAAGAAATACAAAATTCTGAAATATAGTCAATTTTCTTCAATTTTCATTTATACATTGAAAGTTTAACGTTTTCTAACTTGGTTGTACAGGTACATGCCTAGAAGTTCATCAAGAACTGGTGAAGTAATTGAAGCCTTATCAGACCCCGAGAAAATTTTCAAGGCCCTAAATCGGGCCAACCGGAAAAGCAAACAACAACCATCAATTGAACAACTTGAACCCGACATGCAAGATCCAAATAACAGGAACAACAATGGGGATGGTGTGGTAGACCCAGTTGTGCAGATAGGGGAAGAGGCTCCTTTATATGACTGGGCATAACCCACGGCAGAGAATTTGGCTACTGCGATACTAGTCCCTCAGATACAGGCTGAGTCCTTCCAGATTACAAATAATATGCTGAACTTGCTGCAGAACAAGGGACTATTCTCAGGGTTATACATCCAAGACTCTCAGCATCATTTGAAGAACTTCCTGTCAATTTGCAAAACACAGAGGCAACCAAACGTCACTCAGGAGGCAATAAAACTGTTGTTGTTTCCATTCTCAGTGACTGGAGCTGCCCGGACTTGGCCAAACTCACTCCCCATCAATTCCATTACCACATGGGAGGAGTTAGTTAAGCAGTTAGTGAACAAGTTTCATCCACCCAAAAAGACTGCTCAAAAAATTGATGAAATCTTGAGCTTCAGACAGAAGCCAGTTGAAACATTGCAGGAGACATGGGAACGATTTAAGGGAATGTTGGTTATCTGTCCATATCATAGTATTCCGGAGCAGATATTGGGGCAGCATTTTTATATGGGTCTGGCTGATACTGTTAAGGCAAATGTTGATGCTTCAGCTGGTGGAGCATTCTTGAGCAAAACGTGAGAGAAAGTCAGATTTTACTTGATAAAATGGCACAGAATTCAGGATGGACAACAAGGAATGCACCCATTATTCCTGTAGTTCACTCAGTGCCATTCGATCCATCCAATACTATTGCAGAGAACGTGGCCACCTTGATAACACAGATGAGCATATTAACTAAGAAGGTGGAGGAATCAGGGCAAAAGCAATAGGTACACATCGTGGATACAACCAATGGACTTATGCACATCTTGTATTAGTCAACCATTTGGTAATCAGTGGAATGCAGAATGTGATCACCCTCCTTATCCAGAAAACATGAATTATATGTTAAATTATGGAAGCCAGAGACAAGGGAGGCAGAACTGGGGTCAGCAAGTTCAACTGTATAGGCCACCTCACCAACAACAGAATAGTGGAAATATGGGTGTCATGAGACCACAAAGTAATGCAGCACCATATCAGAGGCCACACGATTATAACCATCAAAATCAACAACAAGCATACTACCCTCCTCAACATCAACAGGGGGAAGACAAGAAGATGGGTTCGGCAGGTTAGAAGCTATGATGCAGCAGGTTATTGGGAAAAATGCCAAAATCAGTGAGAGAGTAGATGTACATGATGCAGCTATTAAAAATATAGAAGTACAGTTGGGCCAGATATCTATGGCAGTGAACAATCGTCCTCGTGGGACTTTATCTGCAGATACTCAGGTAAATCCTACAGACCAAGGCCCAAGACAGCTGATGGCAGTGACTCTCCGCAATGGCAGGGACTTAGACTTGGAACTAGAGAGAGCTCGTGAAAGCAGGCAGGCGGAGACACTAGTACCCATGCCAATTGAAATTGATGATTCAACAAAATTGACCAAGGTAACAGTGCAACCTACTGAAGGAGAACCCAGTGCACAGAGTGAGACTGAAAAAGAATTAGAGATAGCCCAGGAGCCGGTAGTTGAGGTGGTGGCTGAGAAAGAAAAGTAGTCCCAAATCACTGGGAGAAAGAGACTGCCAGCTTCATTCCCTCAGAGGCTGGCCAAATACCAAAAGGATGAACAGTACAAAAAGTTCTTGGACATGCTAAAGCAGATACAGGTAAATATCCCATTGATTGATGCATTAAAGGAAATTCCTAGCTATGCTAAAATGATGAAGGACTTGATGTCCAGAATATTTGACTTCCAAGATCTGGGTACTGTCACCCTTACTCAGACTTGTAGTGCGGTGGTGACGCGTCCTATTGCTGAAAAGTTGTCTGACCCAGGGAGTTTTATAATTCCTTGTACCATTGGCAACTCAGCTTTCACCAAAGCTCTATGTGACTTGGGAGCCAGCATTAATCTGATGCCGCTGGCCATATATAAAAGATTGGGGATTGGTAGAGCCAGGCCCACCTCCATGCTGTTGCAACTTGCTGATAGGACAGTGAAGAGACCGTCGGGTATTTTGGACGATGTGTTAGTACAAGTGGGGAAGTTTGTGTTCCCGGCGGACTTTGTGATCCTAGATTGCCGAGTAGATGAGGAAATTC
Source organism: Nicotiana paniculata (assembly GCA_005239505.1). Classification (NCBI taxonomy): domain Eukaryota; kingdom Viridiplantae; phylum Streptophyta; class Magnoliopsida; order Solanales; family Solanaceae; genus Nicotiana; species Nicotiana paniculata. The sequence goes on along the minus strand of ML308848.1, from coordinate 20,579 downwards.
CCATAATCTTGCGAAGGCCATTCTTGGACACACGCAGAGCCCTTATGGATTGTGAGACTGGTGAACTTAAGATGAGGCTCAATGATGAAGAAATCACTTTCAATGTGCAGAATTCTATGAGGCGACCAAGTGAGTTCGCCAACTGCTCTCTTATTGATGCCGTGAACGTGATCCCGAAAAAAGATGATGCGTCACTGACTGTGGGGGGACCCTTTTACTGAATGTTTGATGGATCTAGATGATATGAACGGTGAAGAACTGGCAGATTGGGTGTTAGCACTTGATAAAAAAGGGGTATGGCCAAAGGTTCTCGAGTTTGAGTCACTATACGTAGAGGAAAGAGAGAGCCCGCCGGCCAGGCCATCTATGAAGAACCACCCAAGTTGGAACTGAAACCACTGCCACCTTATCTGGTTAATAGGAACAAAGAACCCATGGATGATGACGTACAGGAAGTGCTAGAAGAGGAGGCCAGACTGGATTTTCAGGATGTCAATGTGGTAGAAAAGATACTAGAGTTAACCAAGGACATTGATGAGACATATTTTGTTAAATCTAGTGTCATTAGTGTTGAAGATGTTGGTACACACTCCAACCATTTTTTCACATGGTGTTTGGATGATGATATGAAAATAGAGTCACCCGAACTATTTGAGGAGACGAGTAATAAAGAACAAGATGCCTACATTCTGGAATTCTTCTTGCCAGAAAGTAGGGAATACACATCTCATTGAAAGGCCAAGAAGCGCAGATTACTACATTGTTTTATTGGGCCAGGCAGATTTGTTCCACCACCCCAGGAGCATGATCATAGTGCAGATTCAAAACTTGGGATCCAATTCATAAGTTCAAAGTGGAGGCATAAAGTTATTCAAGCATTTGTTCGAAGGAGCATGGAAAGCAAAAACTAATGGAAAGGATGTCGACGCGACTAGAGCAGGGAGTTTCTTGCACCTTATTTTATTTCTTGTTTTGTCTATATGTGATGCACTGAGGACATTGCATGATTTAAGTGTGGGTTGTTGTACATATTTGTTGTGAGTTGTTGTGTTTAGTGAGTTTGTAGTTTTAGTTGTTCATGTTAGTAAGTTAGTTTTCTTTTAAGTTTTGTAGCTTTTTCTGTAGTCCTTTTATTTTAGGTAGAACAAAATAATTTTTTTTTTCCAGAAATATGTGGACGCTTCCCGACGATGGATCTCTTAGACAGTTCTCTTGAGGGAAGTAAGTCTAAAGAAAATACCAAAAAGATTTTTTGTTTTAGGTAGTGTAGTGATTCCCCCTTGATTTTTCTTTGGACCACGGTTCTTTTCCAAGGGTTTCTAATTGAACCGGGTGTATGTAGTTTTTAATTTTTAGGAGTAGTAACCACATGGTTGAGAAATTAATTGCCGAAATATCTCAAAACTTTGTGATTCCTTGAGAATAGTCAGTACTTTGGTTGTGACGCTTAGGCTCAATTTTTTGACTCCAGGATAAATACCTTAAATCGTGGATTCTTAAATTTGCTTAACTGCTTTGACTGGAGTATTGTGATAGATCCAATCCTAAGTGAGTTATGTGCCAAGTGTGTGTGAGGCTTGTATGTTATTCTGTGCATTGCATTTGATGTCTAGAACTTGCCCCATGTGTGTGCAAAGCGAAATAGTAGTTTTGTTCAGTCTTGGAAGTGATATAGGCGTTTCTTTGCTGAGCCAGCTATGTATAGTTTACCCACCTAATTGTTATGTATCGTAGTTAACGCCGTTGAGCCTATAATAATGTTTCTTTGGCAACCACATTACAAGCCATACCCCTTTGTTTGAATCGATCATATATTTGAACCTTGTCACCTCTCGTAAGCACTGGAAATGTGATGAAATATGGAAAAATTAAAGTGTGGGGTGGTAGGTTGGTTTTTGAGGGGAATAGTTGAAATAAGGAGGAAGGTGCACTGTTTTGAAAAAGTAAGAGTCACTTGAGGAAAAAAAAAGAGAAAAAGAAGAAAAAAATAAAAGAAAATAAATAGTTGTATTGTTGTGAAAGAAAAATATATATGTGGTGACTCTTAATGTAATTGTGCTTAAAGAAGTATGGGGTAATAACGATGATGGGAAGGTGGAGTTGGTTTAATATAAGTTTGAGGTTGAAAGCTAAAGTATTTGTATTAAAGTGCTTGGGAAGGTGTAGTCACTCTTATATCTAAATGTATCCTACCCGTCCCGCAGCCTACATTACAACCAAATAAAGTCCGACTTGATCCTAGACTGAATGAGCTCGATTAGTAGAGTAGTACACTGCGGGCAAGCCTATGACATCTTTTGTGGCATATGAATATTATTTCTGAGAGGGAGTGAATTCTTTCTATCTTGAGTTCCTAAGTGTTCTTAAATTTCATTGTGTGTGGAACTAGCTCTTGGATTTAGTGAAGGCACATGATTCATGAAGGAAAGGTAATGTTGTTGACCTCTAAGTTAGAGTAGTGAGAGGATTGTGAATAAAGCATGGTATATGTGAGTCGACTATTGAGGCGAGGATGTCACACCTTTGAGCTTGAACTGTTTTAAAAATTCTTGGTATAACGTTTTAAGGGATTTTCTTAATAAGTTGTGTTCATAAGTGTAGTTTGATTGCTCGAGGACAAGCAAAAGTTTAAGTGTGGGGTGTTGATGTGTGGCTAGAATTCATGGCTTAACACATTATGTGCCTTACATTTTATGTGCGTTAATGATAAAAATACACTTCGTATGTGCCTAATGGAGTCTATTTCATGTGTAGGTGAACTGGAGATGGAAGTCGAGCTAAATGGATGCATAAACATCGAAAATACGTTCAATAGGCGAAGAAGAGTGCACCGGGATATAGCCGGGCGTTTGGGCTGTAAAGCCTGGTCATACCAGGCTATAGCTGGGCGTTTGCTCTATAAATCCTGGTAAGACCAGGCTTTATCCAGGCGTTTGGGCCATAAAGCCAGGTCCCTGGTCTGGTCCAATCCGAGTTTTGAAGATTTTATGTGTTTCCCGATTTGAATAGAAGTCTCCTACACATTTAGGGTTTATCCCAAACATATAAATAGACCCAAAAAACACAACGTGAAGGAGGGGATTCCATTAGATACAATAGACGCCTGTGGAATACTACTCAGAGAAGCAAAACATTAATTTTTACAGCTTTTATTCTTTACTTTGTAGTTTAATTATGCAAGTTATTTTAGAGTTGATTATTATGAGCATGAGTAGCTAATTTCTTTAATCTAGGGTTTTGGTGGAACCCGTTGGGGGATGAACTTATTGTGATATTAATATAGCTTTGATTGGTTGATTAAACTCTATTTGTTCAACTACGTTCTTGTTGTAGTTGATTGAAGGTCCTTCAATTAGATGTGCCTATTTATTATGTATCTACTTGAGAGAGAGTGCATATTTAGGTAATTGTTTGAACAACACCACTCCCAGAGTATAGACGAAAGTCATAACCGAGGGTTTAGAGGTTGGATTAGAGATAACGATACTTCGGGTGCAATCTAAGTGAACTGTAATGCAATCTAGCTAGCGTAACTTGAGAGAGTGCGTCTAGTAAATTATCATAATTACTTGAGAGAGATTTATGGTAGATAGAGTGTTCATGATTGATAGAGGCAACTAATCAAACTATAAGAAGTATCCAAGAAGGAAGTCCACCAACGGGGGAAACCATGACCTTAAACCTTTATTATAATTGTTTATACCATATTGTTATTTAATCATTAGTTTATTAATTTTGTCAGTAGAAATAGTAAACATTACCAATTGATATTCAAAAGTCTTGAGAAAATTCATTAAGTAAAAGTTGTGTATTCTGACGGCTTGATTGATACGTCAATTCCCTGTGGGATCGACTCTGAGCGTAATACCCCGGATTATATTTGCAGCTCCCGTTTAGTCTTTCTATAAGACATAGTTGAGCATGATCAATGGCTCGGGGTAATAAGAACGGATCGGAGACGTCCGAGATCCATAACCAAAACATAAGGCCTTCAAACTTTCTAAACCGATTCAAAGGCTAGCCTCGGCAAAATTATAATCTAAAAAGTTCTAATAAACACTTTGGGAAAAACTTCCGGTCATACCAAACCTCCACGTGTCTTAAGAAAAATAATATCGAGAACAAGCATTGTTCGAACCTCTGAACAAGACCTAATTATTACATGCTAAGGCATTCGAAATCTTTGCAATCATAAAGAAAAAAAGCAAAAAGAAACAAGCTTGAAATTTGTCAAAGGGAAAAAGCCTTGTATATATATAAAAGGATCTTTACAAAGGCCAAACAGTCTCCAAAAAAATACAGAAGTACAAAAGCCAAAAAAAAAATCTACAAGGCACCTATGAAGCCTGATCTTAGCCGGAGCCTACCTCATCACCGCAGCCATAGGGGTCTTCCGCTTCCTCGGATCCGCCCGAACCCTCGGAGTCTTCCTCATCCTCTGGATATGCCAACTTCTTGGCCTCGGTCTCGAGCCTCTTAGCATTATCAATCTCAACCGTTAAATCGAAGCGCGGGGCATGAACTTCTTAGAGAGACTCCCTTCAGGACTGCCACTTCACGTATTCAATAGTGCCTTTCAGGCGGTCTTGCGCTGCCTCATCATCAGCTTTGTATTAGGCCACCATCTTCTCGGCATCGGTCCAGGGTATTTCAGCCACTAACTTGGATGCTTCAAGCTCCTTGGCAAGGGTGTCCTGTTAGACTGGAGGTCTTTGATTTTTAGGGACCGAGTTTCAGCTTTCTCCTTCACCGTCGAAGTTGGGCCTCCGTCGAGGCCAGCTGCTCCCAGGTAGTCTCTTTTTCTGAAGCCAACTGGTCCATCTTGCCCTTCAACTCTTTGTCCATGGCCTTGACCTCGTCCATCTCAGCCCGAAGCTAGTCGACCCAATTAACCTTCTACTGGACCTAAGGATTCTGACTGTTAGACACGGTTTCTAGCTCATTATCACTAATTTCAAATATTTTTACCTGTTCCACCAGGTCGGCGTGTTCTTTCCGAACCGCATCCAACTCGGCTCGAAGGCTCTTGACTTCTCCTTCACGTTGCTCACTAAAAAGCTTATACATGTCTCTATTCTCAACAAGCTCTTTCACTTCGGCATCGAGTTGGCTCACCTCATCTCGGTATCGGAGGATGGTTCCATGGTGGAGCATCGAGGCCTACAAATATGATAAGAGATATTATAATTATCAAGAACTAAAGATGAAAGATAAAAGAAAAAAGAGGCTTGGTAACACCTTACCCGGTTCAGCACTTGTTGTGCTTCGTTGAACAGGCATGACGCATATACCTCATTTATTTTTTCCTGGTTTTCGGTTATCAAGCACCAGAAGTAACTAGCTATCCTTACGCGGGCGCAAAAAATCCGGGCATCCTATGGAATGATGATAACGACAGACCGCTTCCGACCAGGATCCTTGCTCGGAGCGGGAAACCGATTGATCAACCTCGGACTCGAGCTCGACCCGCCAACCTCCAAGGATGGACTTTTCCTCGTCACCTCTAAGTCACCCAATCCGGTGAAATCCTCCAAGGCGGATGAGTCTACACCATCAAAAAGAGCCTCGGAGGCGATCATCTGCTCCATGGACCCCCTCATTAGATCGTTCCTTCATCGTTTGGACTTCATCGAACATTGATTCCGTAAACAAAGTCGATCACGAAATATCTATAACGTTGGGTAGGTAAGAGTCAGTGTCTCGATAGTTCTCAGCCCTCACTTCGGCATCAGCCTTGCGAACCTGAGGGGGATTAGCTTCCGTACTTTCCTCCTTGGCTTCCACCTATTCCTCGGGGGCAGACAACTCATGGGCCCAAAGATTTCATCCTTATCGGTCTCGTCTCTGAGTTGGAGGAGTGAGTCCGAGTCAAGCACTCGAGAGTTGGAGGTTTCCTTTGGCTTACGAACCAGCCTCCTTCTCGTTTTCTTTTTCTCCGAGCTCGGGGAACTCGGGGCCCTTTTTCCTTTCTTCTCCCCTATTGAGCCTTTGGGTTGTCCCGAAGTAGAAGAATCGACAGTCAAGTCCTCGTCCCCAATCGGGGGCCTAAGCTCAACGGTCTTAGGCAAACCTGCAAAAGAGAAGTGAAAGAAAAATAATAAGAACATGATGCTGGAAGAAGAAGCCTAGCGCGACCTATTCGGGAATGAGATATTACCATGGGAGCGGGCCTCCCAATGATCCATCAGAAGTTTGACCTGAGCGACAGCTGCGCCACCACGAACACCAATGAGGAAAAAGGGATATGGGTATGAAATCAAAATTCAAAGAGAAATGTACTTACATGATGCATTACACTTCTCGAGGAATGGCCTGGATTCTGCCAGAATCAAGTCCGAGGTCCTCACTGGACAAAATGTCTCTGCCAGCCTCGATCTCTATCTTCATCGATGCTTGAGAATGGGGCCTTACTAGCCTAGTGCATGAGCTTTATCAGTCCCCCTCAGAAGATTCGAGGACTGTGCAAACGGAGTAGATGATCTATGGTAAACCGACAAGAGTCAATATTGTTCACAAAAAATCAAAAGAGGATTACGATCGTCCATAATGATGGGTGGATCTGACCGAGACATACCTCGTACCTCTTACATATCTATAATGACCGGATCCACTGGGCCCAACATAACAGGATAAGTGTAGACACTTAGTATCCCTCAATGTGGGTAGTAATGGCCTCCTCAGAGTCGGGTACCACTATGTCCTTTTCGGCCCAGTTGTAGTCCTTTCGGACTAAAGGGAGATCATCTTCGGTGATCGAGCAATTACATCTCGATGCCTCCTCATACCGACCCTGCACTTAAAAGGGCTTCTCGACCTTGAAGTCGTTAGCGATCAAACAACCTACGGGAATGAACATTTTCAAGGGAGGTTCAGGAGCTGGTTCATCGGTAACCACATTAGCAGCGGATCTCTCGAGGTCGAACACATCGGAAGTGGTTCCGTTGGTTCCGATAGTCAGTTGGGAGGAAGAAACAACCTTTTAGGAAACAGATTTTGAGGTTTTTGCCTTGTTATAAGGGAAACATTGAAGGATATAGAGAAAGGTTGAAAGTTGGAAGCTCAGATGTGTTGACTGGAGTAGATGATTAGTAAAAATTTTGCAAAGGAATCCCGAGTAACGGAGGTAAAAATGCTAGAATATGAAAAGGAGTAATGAAATCCTGAGGGTACGAGGGTAGAAGGTTTGACGTAAAGTAAAAAAATGAATAAATGAGAGGTTATTTATAGGGGTTCCGCAATGTTTCGCATCCAAGGACAGCCAACCGACGGCTGACGTGCATTTAAGGCCATTATGACATGACTGAAGAGACGTTTCGGGCTTTTTGTCATTTCTGTCACGGCATATTAAAGAGAGAACCTGGGTGCTCATGTTATTTCTCCTCAACTTGCTCTACGAGAAACGAGGAGACTATCTGTATACGGGTAAAAATGGAGCTCATGATACACTCAGGTTTCCAATAAGATAAAACGAGCTCGAGATATGATTGCAAAGGTCTTATCGAGTAAGAATTCGGGGGCACGACGTCTGTCCTCGGGAATATCGGGGTTATGATTCGAGATCGATCCGAATCTTGAAAGACTTCGGAGAACATTGTCGAGAAATCAAGCATGACCAACAAAAGTCTCCAATATTTGCAACCGGCCGGATATCATGGCGTGGATCTCGATACGTATCGATGAAGAACAAACAATCATTTAAACAAAAGATTTTTTTACCTTTTATGAAATTGTACTTAGAATAAGATTTCTCTACTACATAAACGAGGGTCTGATAATTGATTAGACAGATGGTAACACGTATCCCAAAACAATACACTTTTATTTTCACTGTTATTCATAGCTCTTTTTCTTGTTCATCAATACTGGACACTGTGAGAAGGATCAAGAGTGAATATTTTATTAAGGGTGTAATCATCTTCCTCAAGTGTTTGAATTTACTGTACTTTTATTCATTCAATCTAACTCAATTTATCGTTTTGTATCAAATTAATCTGTGTATCCTTAAAACCACTTACAAATTTAATTGTTATTGATTTTGAGGATAAACAAGTACCTTAATCACCGCAATCAATCCAATTGTAGTTAAGCTTTAGGTTACAACACTATAACCAAAGGAACTAACTCTGGTACTATAAACCTTGATAATCAACCCAATTGTAGCTACCCCTTTCTAAATTAACTCTAGCTTAAAAAGAGAACAGATTCTCATATTTTATTTACCTATGATTACACTATTCAATAAAAAAAATTGACTCAATCCTAAACAACTAAATAACTTCAGCAGCTTCGCCTTCAGGATCTGGTTTTTCAGTTGAGCAGCTTAAATCCTTAAAAGCACCTTATTGCTATGAATGCTATTTTTCTTGAATGATTCTCTGTATTTGTGTGAAATAGCATTGACTTCAGTAGCAACAAAGTGATGCTTTATATAGGAGTAAGGTTGGTCCAATCCTTTTTTAATTTTAGCCCCCAAACCTAAAATAATTCGGTTTCCTTTTAAGAAAGAAAATCATCAAAAGATTATGAATTGTTTCCTTAAAAGACTCATTCACACGATTTTTCTTTTTATTCAAGTATTTCGAGAATTAATGAATCCTTATTGACGATGAATTTCATTAACTAGTATTTTTTTTGTTGCCCAAGAATTAATTCTTCCAAGGAATCCAACTTGCATTAAAAATTAATTAACTTTTTAGCTTTTGATCATCCCCTTCAGGTAATCTGGTTCTTTCGTTTTCAGATTTGTTACTTTTGATATTTGCTTCTTACCTCCGCAACTCTGTAAATCAGCACACTAAATGTCTTCAAGAGATTTGGTTTGTTGTCAGTTGTTGGTTAATCATCCAAACTAATTTTAAGGACATCTTCTTCAAGCCGTCTACTAGGAGACTTGACTCTTTGTCAACTATTTATTAATCATCAAAATCAATTTAAGCTCAACTCAACACATAATCGTGCTAAATTATCGTACACATTATTATTATCTTCTCACATCTTTGAATTTTTGCTTACTTATTTTCAATAAGCAAGCAAGTTTGGGGATTCACATCTTTGGGGAACAACTCCAAAATAGAGCGATAAATTATAATTAGTTTTCTCAACCTTGGTAAATTTACATCTTGTGAGAGAGCATACTTTTATTTAATTTTATATCTACACCCTCAAATGCCGGCTATTCTTTTTACGATTGGTGGGTAGCGATTAGACTTAAAATCATGACCTTTGTCTACTCTAATACAATATTGAATTACGTAATCATCTTATCTAATACTATGATGTGTGGCGATTAGGCATAATTAATGTTACGCGGTGGCTTCCTGAGATTCCTTGGAAGGGCAACGTAAGGCTAAGCAACTGATGTCAGTGCAGTTACTGTCCGCCAACTGAGGTCCCCTCCGTACGCTAGACGAGATTGTTAGTGTCGCACGGGAAAATCAATGTCAAGAGCAATTAAGAGAACAAAAATGAGAATTGAGAATGAAAGAAAGCTTGATTGCATTAATGAAAGCTATTATAGAAAAGCAACACCGTGTCGAGGGGGAGAGACACCAGTACAGAGAACTGTTTGCTTGCTAGAAAGTTTGATTGCTTGATCCCCTCCTCCCCCCAATAGTGCTTTAAAAAAAAAAAACAAAGTTACAAGATTTGACCTTACTAAGCTAGAGGAACATAATGGAAGTACATGGAATAAAACTACTCTATATTTACAACGAAAAGGACTTAGTTGTCTACAAGGTAGAAACAGGTCTGTTGTCAGCAACATTGTCTTTGGCATCACGGTCTGCACGCGAAGCGTTGTCTGCGCGCGTGGCGCTGTTGGCATCTGCTTGCAGCTGGGCTGGCGAGGGATATCAGTGGGACGACAGAGGTACATGCGCGCTTATCACTTGGCACAAGACCGCGGGATTGTTCATGGCGCTAGGCGTCGGGAGGCTTGCCAGGACGCCACGGAGCGCGTTCAACGGGTCATGGGCATGACTGGAAAGCCGCCCATAACATTAATTATGTCTTCAACCAAGAGTGAAAACGTAACTGCAAATTTCAGTTATTCCGATCTCCAGCTAGACTTGTTTCGATAATGATTGATATCATATGGACCAATGTCCACAATAATTGATATTCCAAACTATAATATACTTAAAAAACAACGCACAAAGAAAGATAGAAGGAAGGCAAAATACTTCGTTATGTCTTTTTAATAAAAATCAGCAGCCACACCAAGTAAGGGAGTAAAACAAATCATTGTAAGAAAAAGAAAAAAAAACGCTCAACCACTGGAATCAAAAGAACCAAGACACCAAATCGGTGGATCCAATTTTATGGCAGTAAATGCATGTGGAAGATATGTGAAATCACATATACACCATGTGCATTTGGTAAGTAACTCCAAATTGGCTTCATGTGGAAGCATGGACAATCATATTATATATAATAATTATTCAATATAATTTATCAGATTAATTGATACTTTCATGTTTTTTTTCCTCACCTACAGGCTAATAACTCACTAATATGATCGACTTAGATATATAGTCCCATCAGACAAAACAGCAATAACATTAGGCTCATTGCATGTGGTCAAGCTCAAGCACATGCTTTTTCAGATATTTTTTGTTGTTCGTTTCTCTTTCTTGGTACTTGGCCCAATTCCATTAGGAGAAGATGCAATTGGTTCCTTAATATCTTTTTTTATTTTAAATTTCACAATGTGGAGATATGCTTGCTCCCGATAAAAGAAAAGGATCGAAAAAGATAATGAATTGCATTAGTCTATCGCATCCTGATTGCAGTTTGAATCTTGAAATCTAATTATGTCCATTTTGTGTTCATTTTAAATTAAAATTTCACTTCGTAATACATGACGCAGCAGCTTAAATCTACTTTATCGGTGACCTAAAATGTAATTAAAAAATTAATTTTAGAGAATTCAACTGTAAAAATTAAACTAATAATATATATTTTGTAAATTTTCTCTAAATATATCAATTTAAAATTAGTCTAATTTTAACACAGTTATTGTAAAGTTAAAATTTAATCATCATTTACATTAACCTAATTATTCTTGATTTTAGTATGTTAATAAATGGAAACCTCAATAAGGATTGCCCATGATATGAAAATAAATACTCCATCCGTTTCAAAAAGAATTGACACTATCTTTTTATTGGTTCATTCCAAAAAAGTTAGCATATTTTCGAACCTAAGACAAAGAAATTGAAATAGAGAGAACTGGAATAGAAAATAGTTGACTACAGCTCAAAAAATGGTAAAAATAGCACGAACTAGCCAATTTTTGGATTGGTCATTCAAAAATAGTCAGCATTTGCAAAGTCATTGAAAATTATTTTGCTGCAATACGAAAATTAAATTTCCAGCATAATATACTGGAGATCGGCGCACCTGTGTATGAACTTCCAATATACTTATGCTTGAGTATTTTCTGGATTTTGAACAATGATTTTGTTCAAATTTATCTTTACATAAAAAATGGCTAAGATTCAATTACTTTTGAAACTGTGACTATTTTTTAATAGCCACTTGTAAATCTGGCCAGTAACAAAAATATATTTAACTCGGCTCGACTAGGTTAAATTTGGCTCAACACCCAAGCCTTTTTACAAGACCAAGACCAACTTGTTTTTGATTCAAAACCATGTGTACTGACTCTATTTTAGCTACTTTAGCTATGTAGTTTTCGTACTGACTCTCTTTTATTCCAATAACTTAATCAACCCTCATTAGTTAAGAAAAATCTACTAGAACCAAATTTAACATGTATTGTTTTCCAAAAACCATATCCAAAATCTATATCGTGACCATTTTCAAACCCCTGTAATTCACTTAGTCAGATATTAGTTTCATGCCAGCTTGAGTTAATTAGACAATTACAACCTCCCAGGCCCAGCAATTAGTTTGTCCTTTTCCAATCATATTTTGGCTACATTTTGAGTCCTAATTTTCTGAATCTCCTTGGCTATTTGGTTCTTTTTTCAAGGTGTAAAGCCTTTTGCTCCTCTTAATCATAATAGATTAAATAAACTATCTTCGAGGTAAATAACTACTGTTGCTTTTTATTTATCAAGATAAAAATAAATTTTTAAACAATCTAGCTTTTAACTCTTCAAGTTTGGAGTTTTTCTTTTGCACTTTAATAGAAATGTTACCACTCAATTCAAAGTTATTCATGTTAACATTACTCTTTCGAGTTGTACCCTACAAGGGGAATAACCGTTAAGTAAAAAAGAGTATTTTTCAAACTTTGAGCTAAAGAATAAATACTCATAGTTTGGTATTCGTAAGAACAAAGATGTTTACGGCAACTCGATAATTAGCGTTTTTTGAACGTTGAATTTTCCAAATTCAATGCAGACATTAAATTGTCAACTTAATATAAAAAAAGACGAATATAAAAGTAAATATTTTGAACTTTAATATTTTAAAGAAACCCGCTAAAGCAAATTTTTCAATTTTTCTCAATCTAGGCAACCTTTTTAACCAAGTTGCGTCCACTCCAAGTAGGGGAAGCAATTAAGGAAACCTAATATTAATATATTTAGTAAATCCCAAAATCATCCTTTTTCCTATAAAACAGAAATCCCTTTAGCCCTCCAATCTCCTCGTTTATTGTTGTTTCTTTTTTAATCAAAAGATTAGGGCAGATAATATTTTTTTTTAATATTTCTAATCCTCTTTAGGCATTCTTTTACTGTCGAGGGAGCAAAGAAGAGAAGACAATTAAAAAGTACAAAAAACAATTATATTCTCCACTGTCAGTTTTTGCCAAAAAATAAAAATAAAATATAAAAAGGAGAAATAGGGAAATTTGTACTGCTATAAAAGGCTCGTAAAAGTAGTTTTGCCATCACCATGCAAAAGATGGCGGAAACAAACAATAGAGTTCCTTACACCCAATTACCGGCGGAGAACAATAACACCTCCGATAATTCTCCGGCTGGATGCCGGCGACGACCCAAAAGAGTGTCGTTCATTGTATTAACAGGGTTGGTGACAGCTTTGTTACTTTTTGTGGCAGTGAAATATGGGAATAACGAGGCGGAGGATGTAAATCCAGGGCCAGTACCACCACAAGAATCCGTGTGTAACATGCTTGGTTCTAATTTAATGCCGCTGACCACCATGAGGACGGTGGCGCGTGGGGTGGCAGAAGGTGTCTCCGCCAAGTCACGCGGTCGTTTCTTGGGATTACGGCCGTTTCCATGGACCAAACAAATGTTGGCTTGGCAAAGAACATCCTTCCACTTTCAACCTAAGAAGAATTGGATGAATGGTAGTAATTCTTTTTCTCTTATGTTATTAATTTTCATAAATCAACTTTGTTTTTATTAAACAACAAATCAACAGCTTATTGATAATTTTCAACATAAAACCGCCTTATGCTTGACGAAATTAATTTAAACTTTATATACAATGAATGATTATCCCCGTTCCAAAACATAACCATGAATTATGTGTCTTAATTAATTAAAGATTTGACATGACATTATATTACGTTTATAGTTTAAGAAGAGCTTAGTATTGATATAAAAGAAACCATTACAGCTTCGAATATGGGATACCTTGTCTTTTTCTTTCCCTAAGATGGATCTTTGATTAGAAGAACAGAGTTTGAATTACTCAGGAAACTTATTTGCTTATTTATTATTATTTTTTGAGGTGAACATTAATGATTTATTCTTATTTGGCATGTGTTGGATTATTTGGCTTGGATTGCGCTGATCACGGAAATTGACTGATTCTGTTCGTCAGATCCTAATGGTAAGTCCATATATCATTATTATTATTATTATTATTATTATTATTATTATTATTATTATTATTATTATTATTATTATTATTATTATTATTATTATTATTATTATTATTATTATTATTATTATTATTATTATTATTATTATTATTATTATTATTATTATTATTATTATTATCGACAAAATCGGGACCTCAAAACATACTAGTCGTAGCAGTTTTTAAGTAGACAGATTGTCAATATGACGAAGACAGTTGTCTTCAGACAATTGCATGTGAATTTCTTGGAGCAAACACAAATACCTAGAATGGTAAACAACTTCCACCCTGTCTGTTCCAATTATAACCTCGCAACTTTTGATCCACTAAATCTTATTCAACCAACAGTGGATCACTTATTTAATTACGTGCTATATTTAACTAGTATTTAATTATATGTGACCTAGTTTATTAAGACATTTTTACATTAAAGCCCTTTCTTATTTACACTTCAATATGCATCGTACAAACAAAAATGCACTTTAAAGTTATACATTACGTTCAATGGCTGAGCCACATACACCGAAAGGGTGTCGCCAGAAATTACATTGTATAGTTAGGTAATTTTTTTTAAAATATGTATATATACTGATTACGTTAATTTCTCCCTCCAATTATAAAAAAAATAATATTGTAGGTCCATTATTCTACAAAGGATGGTACCATTTGTTCTATCAATATAATCCAGAGGCAGCTGTATGGGGAAATATTGTATGGGGACATGCAGTTTCAAGAGACTTAATTCACTGGCAACACCTTCCAGTTGCTATGGTTGCGGATCAATGGTACGACATTAACGGTGTATGGACCGGATCCGCAACCATTTTACCCGATGGTAAACTCGTCATGTTATATACTGGGTCAACCAACGAGTCAGTACAGGTTCAAAATCTAGCGTACCCCGCTGACCCATCGGATCCTCTCCTAAGAAAATGGGTCAAATATGAGGGCAACCCGGTTCTTGTACCACCACCCGGAATTGCTACCAAGGATTTTCGTGACCCCACCACTGCATGGACCACACCACAAGGCAAATGGCGGATTACTATTGGTTCAAAGGTTAATAAAACTGGAATTTCATTGGTCTATGACACTATTGATTTCAAGAATTTTGAGTTGTTGGATGGAGTGCTCCATGGTGTACCGGGTACGGGTATGTGGGAGTGTGTGGATTTTTACCCGGTTTCGAAAGTTGTTGAAAATGGGCTTGACACATCAGATAATGGGCCTGCAGTAAAACATGTGTTAAAGTCTAGTCTAGATGATGATAGAAATGATTATTATGCACTTGGAACTTATGATGCAGTGGCTGGAAAATGGACTCCTGATAATCCCACAATTGATGTTGGTATTGGATTAAGATATGATTATGGAAATTTTTACGCATCAAAAACATTTTATGACCAAGAAAAAAAGAGAAGAGTCCTTTGGGCTTGGATTACTGAAGGTGATAGTGAAGCTGCTGATATTTGCAAAGGTTGGGCATCACTTCAGGTACAATTCTAGCACCTATGTTGCTCGGATTCTCCGAAATGTTGCTGAATGCGTGTCGAATTCTCCACGAATAGTATGTTTTTTGAGGATCTGACACGGGTGCCTCGGCATTTTGGAGAGTCCGCACAACATAAATTGTGATAAAACATTTTAATTTCCCTGTTCTTTTTTTTAAAAAACTAATATTTTGTCCATTTTGACTATGTATATAGTAACAATTGTGATTTCACTAATTGAAAATTTGGTAATGTGTGATGTAAAACAGCCAATTCCAAGGACTATAAAATATGACAAGAAGACAGGAAGCAACATAATTACTTGGCCAGTGGCGGAGGTTGAGAATTTGAGATTAAACCTCAAGGAATTCAACAAGGTGGAGGTCAAACCAGGAAATGTTGTTCCGCTAGAAGTTGGCACTGCCACTCAGGTTTGTTGATTGAATTTAACTTATATACACTGACTGTGTAAAAGAATTTCTTTACATTATCGGTCTATTTTAAACTATTATAGCGCGTAACATGCTAATATTCGATAAGTTTAACATACTATATATAATTTGAACTGTTGATGATTACAGTTGGACATAATGGCTGAGTTTGAAGTAGACCCTAAGGTCTTGGAAAGATTAGAAGGAAATAATGCTACATATGAGTGCAGAAGCAGTGGTGGATCTGCTGAACGTGGTGCCTTAGGACCATTTGGTTTATTGGTTTTAACAGATAAGGGCTTGTCCGAACAAACTCCAATTTACTTCTACATTGCAAAAGACGCTGCTGGAAATTTCACCACATTTTTCTGCAATGATCTTACCAGGTTCTAATTTCTCCTTTCTTGCATTTTCATCTCATCAATAAAGTTTTAGCCCCTCACCCACCCTCCCCTAAAACCAAACTAAGAAATTGGAGAAAAACCTTTATTGATTCAGTGCTTAATAGCAGCACGGAATTCAGGATTTTGAGTCGGTGGGTTCTGGTCTATATATATAATAATATTTTTCTACACATATATATAGTCCGAGCTACACATAGTGAGTTCCGTAGAACCTGTTGCATCTATTCTGAATCCGCCTCTGTTTTAACACATCTTTCTCGTAACAACTGGGGAATATCTATGCCTAAGGGTATGGGTTCACGTGAACACATGCTCTTCTCCCTAAATCATGTGTAATTATATTATATTTTTTTTAAATTATTTAAATACGTACATATGAGTACACCCATGCTCAAAGACTCATATGGTGCAATAATATTGGGTCCACATCTACGAATAAAAATTGGTGGTTTAAATCTCACTTCGGACAGACTTATTTTCGGCACGGGGCATTGATATATATGTGAAAATTGCCAAAAATTTTATAATGGCATTAATATATAATTTTAAAAATATAGTGAGTTCATGTTGAGAGACTAAAGTTAAACACGTGAATCTAGATTCACGTCTTCACAATAATGCACCTATTTTCTTGAACTCCTGAATCCGCCTCTCCATACCAACCAAGATTTCCAAGAGCTTAAGTATTTCTCATGTCCATACTTTTATCCACGTTTAAAAATGAATTCAGATTTTGTTTTATAACCGAGAAATCCTGAGGGCAAGTGGCCAGTACATGGTTCGAAGCTCAATGGACACTGGCGCCGCTCCTTTACCGTGCTCCACTTAAATATTAAGATTTTGTCTGTTGCAGGGTACGTTTAACCCATATATTACGAGTAGCTTTTACCAGTAGACTAAAACTCAATATATGAAGCCGGATATTTGTTGCAATTCTATTTAATTAAATAAAATGGGAACACGATCCGAGACAAATATTGTTAAGTAATTATGATAATGGCGATTCTCATCTTTTTACTTCCTTTTTTTAGGTCATCTGAAGCAACAGATGTTCGCAAACTAATCTACGGAAGCACAGTTCCAGTCCTCCAAGGAGAGAAGATTTCTCTAAGAACACTGGTAATTTTCATTTTTCTTCTTTATTTAATTGTTTATTCCAAATTCTTGATTATATTGCGTACACTTAAGTTACTAAGTATAAATTAATGGGGTATTTTTTGTGAATGTAATAGGTGGATCATTCAATAGTAGAAAGTTTTGCACAAAGTGGAAGGACAGCAATAACGTCAAGGGTATATCCAACAAAGGCAATATATGAAGATGCTAAACTCTACTTATTTAACAATGCTACAGATGTTAGCATTACTGCCTCACTCAAGATTTGGCAAATGAATTCTGCAAATATACAATCTACTTAACTTCCACCCCATATGTAGATTGTAAAATTTCAAAATTGTTGATTCTTCTTTTTTGGTTTTCCACCACCATTGTTTTGTGGCATTCTTTTATTTCTTTTCACTTATTGTTATTTAATTTCATCTTTACCATTTTTGCGCCAATTATGTACTCCTATTGGTGAAATAGAAAAAGTTTCATTTTGGATCCAAGAGATCAGTGAAGTGGGCCTTTTCTGTGTGCGTCTATATTCGGATACGAAAAATATTTACACAAATGGCCGGTCATATTTAATATTTACTTTTTCTAGCTGGTCTACATAGATTATACACACACATCTATTTTTAATTTAAGAGATTAGGTAAGCGGCTATTTGAGTTAATTATATAGATTTTATTAAGTATTACTTAATTATTAATCTAGTAAAAATGATAACAAATCTATTATCATGCGTTAAAATTTACTTCCCACTTTCACACACGCTCTGTTTGGGGGGGGGGGGGGGGGGGGGGGTCCTGTTTCTTTCCATTAATTTCTGCTCTTGTCTTATTGGGGCATCAATAGTTTTTTTTTCCTTAAACGGAGAATTGCATTAATAAAACGAAATTACGAAATTACAAGCAATGTTCTAAATGAAGAGTGCTAGTACCAATTACATCAAAACCTAAATTCATGAAGGTAAAGGGGGAGGTTCTTCAAAAAAATAAGATTGTTTGCGGTGATAGTCTCATATTTGATTTCCTAAATTTTACTAGTGCTTCAGATACTCCATTGCCTTCTCTAAATGCGTGGCTAAGTTGTTACACGTTCAATTCCTGGATCATCGACCTACAAAAGGAAATAAGTTGTAAGTACTTTGGGCTGCCAGCTTGAATGATTTAGAGTAATACCTGGGAGCCCGTTTTAACAATTAGGGGGCGAATGCTTCGACTAATAACAATAGTTAGGCCATGATAGAGCGCCAGAAGTTCAGCTTGTAAGGCATTTGTGTATGGTATATGCTTTGTGAAACCATAAATCCATTGTCTATGTTAAGTTTGTAATGTGATGGTTGAGGTTTGTGCCATGAGGTGATCTCCCTAGCAGATTTGATTTTTTTGCCAGGGATATTTGTTAAGTAATTTATTTGGATTGCGAGTGAGATAATAGGAGCGGGGTCTTTAGGTGATTTTTTTTTGTTGAAATGATTATCGTTACGGTTTGACCAAATTTGCCATAGTCGGATGGGTGTTAGAATAAATGAGGATATAGTAATCTTAGGGGTTATTGGAATTAGGGTATGTGAGTGATGAGGCTTTTATCTGAAAGATGCTATTTGTTATAACCTGTACATTAGACTCACAGTATAGGTAGTTCAAAACATAATAGACAAAAGTACCGTATACAACTCTGTGAGACAGTCAACAATTACTAGCAGGAATTACAGTAGAAGATATACAATCTTTCCTGGTATAAGAAGTGTATCTAAGATATCAAGTCACATGGCACGGTAACACCCCTCGCGCTTCTATCTCATCCTCACCATATATAAATAAATTTATGTAACAAATCAATTAGCACGACAACACCCTTCGTGCATTCAACTCATCCTTCCAAATGTACATATAACATAACCAACCATATGAAAGAAACACGATAACAGGAATTACAAAGTAGGAAATACGCAACTAACAACAATGGACAAGGATATACATGTGGGCAACAGTAAAAAACTAAACGGAAAGCACGTAAGTAATAACAACAATTGGAAAGTAAGGGATATAGACATTAATTAACTAGCATATTGGAGGCCTAAGTACAAATATGACAAATAAAAAGGAAACACGTGATCTTTACAAGTTAACATGTAAGGGCGTGAATGACTAGCATAACGGAATGCTTAAACTAGAGTGTGACGGAATAGGTATGACATGACTATAATTTTAAAAGTAGGAAATAGGCATGGCATAGGCATGTTAAGCAAGTAAAATACATGGACAATGCAACAACAATTGAGATAGAGGTCAAGTATGGGACAATAACAACATATCACACAAAATATATAATTTCGACAATAACAGCTCAAGGTAAAGGCGGAAATGTATACACGGAAAACAGATCATATCATAATGCATGTGCCTTATCTTCACCTGCACGAAAACACCCTTCGTTCCATGACCCCATAATATTAAAAGCATAACAATATAAATAAAATGGCACGGCATCACTCTTCGTGCTTTTACTCTCACATGATATGGCACGGTATCACCCTTCGTACTTTACACTCTTCCTTCACATGATAATGTATATGAAATGGCACGGCATCACCCTTCGTGCTTTACACTCTTCCTCACATGATAATGAATATAAAATGGCACGACATCACCCTTCGTGTTTTACACTCTTCCTCACATGATAATGAATATAAAATGGAACGGCATCACCCTTCGTGCTTTATACACTTCCTCACATGATAATGAATATAAAATGGCACGGCATCACCCTTCATGCTTTACACTCTTCCTCACATGATAATGAATATAAAATGGCACGACATCACCCTCGTGCTTTACACTCTTTCTCACATGATAATGAATATAAAATGGCACAGCATCACCATTCGTGCTTTACACTGTTGTTTACCAAGCATATGAATATCACTGAAATAACAAGGCAGGAAGTATAAATAACATCTAGGAGAGTGTCCAAACGAATATTCCAAACAAATTCTCAATCACTGATTTCAAAGCCAACAATGATTTAATGAACCCTCAAGGAACACATAGTTCAAGTACTTTCACAAATCCCACAATTTATCAACAGTACAAGTATGGAATCTAGCATCTTAAAATATCGACTGTAACAATGTATTAATGATTATGAATAGAGATGGACGAATTAGACACATAAATATATTCTCAGAGTTCCATCAAATTTGACCAAGTTATAATATGCTAAGTCTCGATTCTAACATTTAATACTAGGTTCTTAATATATAGAAGTCAAGTGAGGCATGAAGCAAGAGGTCACGAAATTTTACAAATATAAATATAACATAATCCATCCCCCCTCCC
>ML308843.1:0-86840 GCA_005239505.1 Nicotiana paniculata | reverse complement strand
CGTGTGCATTGGGAAATCAACCAACAAGCACATTGCCATGGGAGCTCTTATGGACTTGAGGGACTGCCTCATGTACCCAAATCTGGTTGGGGTTCCATAATACCACTTAGCTTCACAATTTCAGCCCATTCTAAGGGTTTCGAGGATTGGGATTAACAACACAATACAATATGACCATGAATTGCATAAAGCCATAAAGAATCACCATGAATCAAGGATACACCTTTCATAATTCTAACACCCAATTAGAAGTAACAAAGGATAGGGATAGAATCATAACTCAACGATTGATGTGTGTTAATCGGATAAAGTGCACCACGAAATCAAACCTGTGCAGATTTGTGTGTGTTGTGGGTGTTGTGTGGGTAAAGATGTGTGTGTTAATCTATGAGTTTTGGTGTGAGTGTGCGAGAAAATTGTTGTTGGTTGTGTTCTTGGGAGTAAACCCTTGCTTGAGAGAGAGTTGTAAGATGTAAAAATAAGAAGAGGGAACTTACCTGGTTTTTGGTGTGCGTTTTAGTCATAAATCCCGTGCACCCTGGCGTTAGAGCTGAAACGCCCAGACCAACCTACCGTTAGCCAGGCGTTAGGGGCTTGTCGCCTAGTTAAGCCTTGCCTTAGCCAGGCGTTTGGGGCTTAACGCCAGTGCCCACTGCTTTAGCCCCACTTTCCATCATGCTAGAACACTACTCCTTTCACCCGAATGCACTCGCAAGCTCGTTAGTACCTATAATTATACGAAATACTTCTAACTATGCTACGATTTAGCTAAGAATTGGGTTGCCTCCCAATAACCGCCTTAGCTAATGTCGTGGCCCGACAATTACAACAAGTCAATAGGTTGCCTCCTATGAAGCGTCTGATTTAACGTCGCGGCACGACGCAAAATCTCACCTCACTCATCAGCGAGCGCGACTTTGGTCTTCACACGATTTATGGTACCACCCCAATAGTGTTTGATTCTATGTCCATTCACTAAAAACTTTCGTTCACCATGTATAGCTCGCAACTCAAGTGCACCATATGGGGTGACTCTCACTATCTCAAACAGGCCTGACCATCTCAATTTCAGCTTTCAAGGAAACAATCTAAGCCTAGATTGAATAATAGTACCTGTTGGCGTGGCTCAAAATGACGCGGATTTATATATTTGTCCAACCATATCTTGGTCTTTTCTTGGTCTTTTCATCCAACTACAGCAATCTTTTCTCACCCGCGGCTTCAAGGTTCTTGTTTAGCTTCTTGATGGCCCAATACGCCTTGTGTTCAAGCTCTACGGGCATGTGACATGCCTTCCCATAGACTAGCTTGTATGATGATGCCTATAATGCATCATCTAACTTAGCAGTCCAATATTTCCTGTTCACACTCACCTTTTTCTCTAATATTATCTTGATTTCTCTATTGGATACCTCTGCTTGTCCATTTGTTTGAGGGTGATATGCTGTTGCAACTTGATGACGGACCCCATATTTAGCTAAAAGGTTATTCAACAACTGATTGCAAAAACGGGTTCCTTCATCACTAATCAAGGCACGTGGAGTACCAAATATGGAGAATATATTCTTCTTCACAAACGCAACGACAACCATGGCATCATTCGTCGGCAATGCAACTGCCTCCACCCATTGTGACACGTAGTCAACTGCCAGCAAAATGTATTTAGTTTCCCTGGATGATGGGAATGGACCCATAAAGTCTATCCCCATACATAAAAAATCTCTACCTCCAAGATATTATTCAAAGGAATATCGTGCTTCCTTGGTATTGTTCCTGTTCTCTGGCACTTGTCACATTTTTTAACAAATACGTGGGCATCCTTGAATAGCGTTGGCCAAAAAAAAAATAGATTGTAGCACTTTCGTCGTTGTTCGATCGCCACCATGATGTCCCCCATATGGTGATGCAT
Organism: Nicotiana paniculata; assembly: GCA_005239505.1. Taxonomy (NCBI): domain Eukaryota; kingdom Viridiplantae; phylum Streptophyta; class Magnoliopsida; order Solanales; family Solanaceae; genus Nicotiana; species Nicotiana paniculata. The sequence continues at coordinate 84,931 of ML308843.1, read as the reverse complement.
GACAATCATACAGCAACAATTCCACTTCTATATCAGGAATACATTTCCTCATTAACTGATCACCACATTCTTTGTACAGGTAAGGTTCATCCCAGTAGTAAAACTTCACATCGTGTAAGAACCTCTTCCTTGCATCAGATTCTAATTCCGGAGGAAGTACCCCACTCACCAGATAATTTACATAATCGACATACCATAGAGGAGGGTCTTGGTTTATAGCAAAAAGTTGCTCATCATGAAAAACTTCTTTAATATCTCCACCCTCCTCAACATGATCATGATTTTCCAGCCTTGAAAGATGTTCGGCTACTTGGTTATCAGTGCCCTTTTGGTCCTTTATCTCCACATCAAATTCCGCCAACAATAAAACCCAGCGAATCAATCTAACTTTAGATTCTTTCTTTGTAAATAAATACCTAATTGCTGCGTGATCTGTGTAGACTATAACTTTTGTTCCCACCAAGTATGCCTGGAATTTTTCAAAGGCCCACACCACAGCTAATAGCTCTTTTTCAGTGGTGGTGTAATTCTGTTGTGCATCATCAAGGGTCTTACTCGCATAGTAGATGGAATAAAACACCTTGTATTTCCTTTGGCCTAGCACTTCCCCAATTGCATGGTCACTTGCATCACACATAAGTTCAAATAGTACTGACCAATCAGGTGCAACAATTATGGGGGCACAAATTGTACTGACCAATCAGGTGCAACAATTATGGGGGCAGCTACCAATTTCTTCTTGAGCTCCTCAAATGCCTTCAGGTAGGGTGCATCAAAATTGAACTTGACATCTTTTTCCAGAAACCTGCACAATAGAGTAGCAATTTTAGAAAAATCTTTAATAAAGCGCCTATAAAATCCTGCGTGTCCCAAGAAACTCCGGACGCCCTTCCCTGAAATTGGTGGGGGTAGTTTTTCAACTGCCTCAAATTTTGCCCTATCAACTTCAATGCAACTTTTAGATACTCTATGACCGAAAACAATGCTTTCCTGCACCATCAAGTGACACTTCTCCCAGTTTAACACCAGATTCATTTCTTCACAACGGGCCAACACCATGCTCAGGTTTTTCAAACAATCATCATAAGATGACCCAAAGACTGAGAAGTCAACCATGAACACCTTTACGAATTTTTCTACCATGTCGGTGAAAATCGCCATCATACATCTCTGGAAGGTGGCTGGTGCATTGCAAAGACCAAATGGCATTCACTTGAAAGCGAAGGTGCCATAAGAGAAAGTAAAAGTGGTCTTCTCTTGATCCTCTAGGCATGTGACAATTTGATTATAACCTGACTACCCATCCATAAAGCAATAATATTCATGCCCTGTTAATCTATCCAGCATTTTATCAATGAATGGGAGTGGAAAATGATCCTTGCGGGTTGCTTTGTTGAGCCTTTGATAATCAATGCAAACTCTCCAACCCGTAATAGTGCGGGTAGGAATTAGCTCATTCTTCTCATTCTCAATCACGGTCATCCCTCCCTTTTTGGGTACACATTGAACCGGGCTCACCCAGTTGCTGTCAGAAATAGGATAAATGATACCTGCATCAATCAATTTTATGACTTCTTTCTTCACTACTTCTTTCATGATGGGATTCAGCCTCCTTTACTGCTCAACACTCGGGCGATGTCCATCTTCCAAAAAGATTTTATGCATGAAAAACGATGGACTGACCTTTAATATCTACAATGGTCCACCCAATCGCCTTTTTGTGCTCACGAAGTACCTTAAGCAATTTCTATTCTTGTGTATTGGTCAGGCTGGATGAGATGATCACGGGCAATGTCTCAGAGTTCCCCAAATAGGCATGGCATAAATGTGCTGGAAGAGGTTTGAGTTCCAGCTTTGGAGCCTCTTCAATAGATGGCTAAGGAAGGGTTAGAGTAATCGGCTTGTTCAACTCTTCAAATTTTCCTAGCCCGTGGAGGTAACTGCAGGACACTTCAAGAATTTTCTCAATGTCTCCCCTTATTTCATCCTCACAGTCTTCTTCATCCCCAACCAACACTCGCTCAAGAGGTCAATAGGATTAAGATAGGGAACCATTGACTCCGATTTACTTTCCACTACAGTAATCATGGATAGCTCTTCATAGTGAACATGTAAATTGAGTGCCTTATAAACATTAACCACCTCCACTCGATCACCAACTCGCATTGTCATTTTCCCTTCACATACATCGATGATAGATCGGCCCGTAGATAGGAATGGACGCCCCAAAATAAATGGGACTTCCAGATCATGCTCATAGTCCAAGATAATGAAATCAGCTGGGAATATGAAGGAGCCCACCTGAACCAGCACATCTTCAATTACTTCCTCAGGATGAGCAAATGAGCAATCATCCAATTGTAAAATCACTGTTGTAGGGCGTGGTTCACCTAATCCAACTGCTTGAACACAGATAGCGGCATCAAATTAATATTTTCCCTAAGATTGCACAAAGCTCGCCTGACAGAATGCTTACCAATTGAGATTTGGATAGTAAAACTACCCGGATCTTTTAATTTATGAGGTAGCTTGCTTTGAATTCTTGAGCTAACTTCCTCAGTGATTGCCACGGTTTCGAATTCAGTCAGCCTTCATTTATTGGCCACAATGTCTTTGATGTATTTAGCATATTTGGGAACCTCCTGCAGAATGTCTATTAGTGGAATATTGATTTGTACCTGCTTCAAGAGGTCAAGAAACTTTTTGTATGTTGCATTATCTTTCACCTTTTGCAACCTTTGAGGTCGCCTCGCAACAAAAGGTGGGGGTTGCTCAGCCACCGCCTCCTTTGCTGGCTTATCTGATTCTTTCGGGTTGTCTGATGTTGATTCAATAGTGGTTGGTTTCTCATCAAAATTTACCTGCTTTCTCTTCTTGTACTGCACTTCTTCCAATTGCTTCCCATTGCTCAATGATATAGCATTAACAGATGTTTTAGGATAAGCTTCAGTGTCACTTGGAAGATCCCCCGTTGGTCGGGTATTTTGAGAACTGGCTAGTTTCCCAACTTGACGTTCTAAATTTCTCACCGCTACAGTCTGGGCTTGGTGATCAGACATTATTTTCTGATTGAAAGAAAGTTAGTCATTCATCATTCTCTTCATAATCTCCTCAAGGCTTGCTGATGGTTCACCTTGAGGTTGTTTGTACTGCTGTTGAGGTGCTGGATGCCTGTAGTTATTCTGAGTGCTTTCATTTCCACCCGAAGAGAAGTTTGGGTGGTTTCTCCAGTTGGGGTTATAGGTGTTTCCATATTGATTTTCTTGTCCCCTATTCGGGTTACCGACAAAGCAGACAGACTCTGTATTAACTGGGCATAAATCACTCGAATGACCCTCTCCACAGACTTCACAAAATACCTGAATCTGTTGCACTGGTTAGGCCTATTGCACTGGTTAAGATTGTTGCTTGTCAATGATCAGGTTCATCTGATTGACTTGGTTAGTCAATGTGGAAATCTGAGCTGACAATGCTGAAACCACATCTAGTTCAAGAACCCCTGGTGACTTTTGAACCACATTTCTCCCATCTCACCTTGCCAGTCTGGATTGCTTTAGGAGAATTTATTCAGTAATGCAAATATTTTATCATAATTCTTCTCCAACAGTGACCTCATGCTGCTGCATCTACCACAATTTTTGTTTGCGGATGGAGCCCCTCAATAAAAGTGTAAACTAACACCTCGTTTGTCTAATTGTGATGAGGGAAATCTATGAGTAGCCCTTTGAACCTTTCCCATGCTGAATATAACGATTCACCTATTTTCTGTCTAAAGGAGACTATCTCACTCCTGATCATTGCAGTCTTTCCTAAAGGGAAGAACCTTGCCAGAAATTTTCTCGCCAAATCGTTCTATGTTGTGATGGAATTAGTTGGTTCTGCCTTCAGCCATCGCTTTGCTTCGCCCAATATAGAGAATGGGAATAGCGTGAGCCTCACATAATCTAGCGTGACCCCGTTAGTGATATAAGTATCACTAATATCCAAGAAGTTCAGAACGTGCTGTTGTGGATCCTCGTGTGGAAGACCCAAAAACTGCCCGTTTGCATGAAGTAGTTGGATCATGCTCTGTTTCAGCTCAAAGTGCCCAGTGATTCTGGGCTTCACGATGCTGGAGGTGACATTAGCAATACTGGGCATTTCCACCTCCCGAACAACCATGTGTTGTTCCTCTGCCATGTTTACAGGAAATTGGATGAAGTCCTGAATATTGTCTGTATCTCTTGCTTCTTGCAATCTCATGTGAAATGATCTCTCAGGTTCGGGGTCAAAGCCGTCAAGTTTATCCTGGCTTCTGACCCTATGCATTCAATCGAAGTTCCTGAGATTAGAGCAAAAATCATGTGACGTTAGACTCAATGAAATAAACAATTAAAGCAAGTAACTAAAAAGTAGTTTATATTCAAGCCCCCGACAACGACGCCAAAAACTTGTTGGTCCCAAACGCACACGCAAGTATACGTGGTCGTAGCAAGTAATATAATGTTAAATCGAATGTCGAACCCACAGGGACTTGCGTAAACTACTTGCTGAATCGCTCTAATTGTTATTTAGTCGAGCCAAAATTAAAATCCAGGATAACTAATTATCAAGTGACAAGAATATTGTTGTGTGTATTTAGTAGAGACAATTATTCCAGGGTTGTGACCAATTAATCGCTCGTATTGAAATCTAATTAACACTCCCTTTCATATAATTCACTCATGGTTGCTAATTAATCTATAATTTCTCTCGTAGCATTCTCCCGAAGTACTACTAGCCTATTCTCAATAGATTAACGCCTATACTCATATGAAATTAATATATTAGAACGCACTAAGATTAAAATGTTTAATTAAGTACGGTGAGTAGGTATATTCCTATCCTAACCATAAATCCGCTCCCCTGAAGGGTTAAGATTGCGCTCTCTTCAATTCTTCTTTAATCTATATACGGCTTTCCCAAGCATAACATAGATAGTATATAGAAACTAACTGCTGGCCAGACAATTAAGCAATTAAGCGCATAATTGAAGAAACAACCATATATTGAGTGAACTATAATCAAGGTTAAATTAATGTCGAATAAAATTACTCATGGCTAAACCACAACCCCAGAACAATTGGTGTTTAGCCACTCATGCTAGAATCAAACAATTGCATAAGTTTTGCATAAATTGAAAATACTAGATGAAGAAAACCAATAATCCTTTGCTTCCTAATGATCTTGTGTGTATCTTTTCTCCAAAAATGGCACCCCTCCCCCAAAATTTTTGTTTGTGGGTCTATTTATATGTTCGGGACAAACCCTAAACGTTTACGAGACTTCTATTCAAACCGGAAAACACTTAAAACCTTCAAAACTCAGAATTGACCGTACCAGGGACCCCAGGCGTTAAGACCCAAATGCCCAGCTATAGCCTGGGCAGGCATGGCATTAGGGCTATAACGCCCAACTAACGCCTGGTCATGCCAGGCTTTAGGGCCAAAATGCCCGGCTATGGCCCAGGTCAGTCCTTTTCGACTCTTGAGTGTATTTTTGACGTTTATGCATCCATTTAGCCCGGCTTCCATCTCCAATTCACCTACACATGAAATAGACTCCATTATGCACATATGACGTATATTTTTATCACAAATGCACATAAAATGTAAGGTACATAATGCTTAAAATCATGAATTCTAGCCACGCAGCAGTTACAAAGGAAACAAGAAACATGTGAGTTTCCTTTTGGGAAAATAAATTCTTGGGAAAGTAAACAATTAATTGCACATAACGGGTAAAAGGAAAGGGTTCAGGCATTAACAAAAATAAAGCACATTTAGACAAATTCACAAAGCAGTTTGTAATGGTAAAAGCCTAGCTTCCCCAGCAGATTCCCGATGCTGTCGCGCCTCCTTTTTCCTCTCCTTTCGGGTTTGTCAGGGTTTTTGAAATTATTGGGACAAATCATTTCCTTTTGGGAAAAAGGTATGTAAGGAATTTGAAGAGTCGCCACCTAACGAATTAAAGTGCGTTAGGGCATCTATTACGGGTCATTTATAACACTAGTTTTATAACCAAAGATTGGGTAAAGGCTTGAAGTTACTTTAATGGGAACTTATTAGGCACCCTTCGAAGTTCACAACTGTGGGTCCCGACAGAACTTACTGTGTGAATTAATCAGGTGCAAATAAGAAGTCTAAGCACACATATGTGAATGAATGAAGGCTTTAGCAGATTAGCTGTCTAAGCACACATATTTAAACAGGTGAAAGGGGTCTTAAGTTATTTATCCTATAGGATCATATCCATGCAATGCCTGGTAATCACTCCTCGATGAGGGGCTACATGTTGGATTAGCGCACGGGTCGTCATATCCTTTTCTACGCATTATCCCACCCCTTAGTGGTTATTAAGCGAATTTTATTTAGCGACTCTAAGCGTGCTGTTACCCGTCCCTTCCTTGTGGTCCCGGAGGAGTTTTAGGACCTCTAAATCTGGGCAATTCTAGACGACCCCTAAGGTATTTAAAAAAGAAAAAATCTAGGCGACAAGCAAATAACAAGTAGGACCAGCAAGTAAGTGAAAGAATGAAATTAAAAGGCTCATGTTTACCTCCACACATATAGCAAACAAATAGAACGTCTCAAACACAAATACAATCAGTCTTTAGAAAGAGTCCTAGGACAGGATATCTAGGTGAACATTAATATACAGAATATGCAACATTGTTTCACAAATTCAACGGCAGGGTCCTAATCGGTTTTCCTATTGATTTTAAGTCCTATAAAACTTAGCAGTAAAAAATCAAAAATACTATTTCCAATTTTATATAGAGATTAATTACCTAAGGCTTGCCTAGGCGTGGGACTGTACGTAGTAACAATTACAATATATTTTTAACACATTTGAAGTTATTTAACCTACAAACATGCTATTTTAGGTGACACAGATTTGAAAATGAACGATTGATACTAGTTATACTCAGAAAAACATACTCCTATATGCGAGACTGTTTTATGCCTCTTCAGGATCAGTGACTTATTTTAATTAAACTAGGCGTATTCAAACGAATGCAAACAGAATTCCTAGAACATGGTATCTGAATGCACACAAGAGTGACAGATTTTTTTGTTAAAGTTATTCATTAACCTAATAGCAGGATTTCTAAGTGAGAAGACTTGCGCAACATTAAAGCATGGATTAGCGATATGTGATATGTTGAAGTATTAAATGTGAGACCCTAAGAACGGGATATCTAATGCAGGTTTGATATGATTTGAAAGTAAATGAGCATATCATCCCTAGGATATGGATTCTAATGCGAACTCACAGAATATAAACGTATAACATGCTTTCTACCCAGTATCATTAACAAGATCATACATTTACCCCCCCCCCCATTTTCCACTAGCCACCCTAATATTTTTTTACAAATAATTATTACAAACAAATGAATAAATTACATAAATGAAACAGAAATCAAACTATAGGGAGCTTGAAATGTACCAGGAAAACCTAGTAAGGCCAGGCCTTCAATGATCTCAAATGCCAAAGGATTTCATAGCCAGATTTGTGTCCAGGTGTGGCAGAGTTCCCTAAGGACCTCGAGGATCCCAGGCAGTGCTCACACCTAGACTATTCATAACAGGGATTGAGTAAGTCCAGTGTGGAAGGGCCATCCCCAGTGTGCCAGAGTTCAAAGGGATCTCAAGAGGATCCCAAGGAAGTACACAAACTGGAGGGGCAGAACCTAAGGACTTAGGAGCAAAGTGAGAGTGCTTGACATAGTTTTGAAAATGTTTCGACAAGAAAACAACACTGAAATAATTCAATACGTAAAGAAGTTTTCTGAAAATAAGGACCGGTCAGTTAGTAAAACAGTTTGAAAATAATGTAAACATTTTTTTTTAAAAATTCAGTAAGCAGCCTGATTGGCTACAGAACCAACAAGTCCAGCGTTAATAGAATGAGTTACATAGATGATGTCGAACTCACTCAACAGTATCTGATACTTTAATGACTTACCCTTAAGCATGGGTTTCTGAAAGATGTATTTTAGCGGATCAATCCTTGATACGAAATATATAGTATATGCACAGAAATAATTTCTCAACTTATGGGCTATCCATGTCAAAGAATAGTAGGTGCATTCTAACAAAGAGTACCAGGCTCCGTAAGGCATGAACTTCTTGCTCAGATAATATATTGCATTCTCCTTCCTTCCTTTTTCAACATGTTGTCCTAGAATGCAACCAAAGGCCCCATCCAGCATACACAAATAAAGCGGCAGAGGACTTCGTGGTTCAGGTAGGACCAACACGGGATCTTAGATAAATACTCCTTGAATATGTCAAAGGCTTTTTGACATTCTTCAATTCAGCTTGTTGCAGCATCTTCCCTCATTATTCTGAAGAATAGCTCACATATCACCGTGTATTGTGCTATAAAGTGGATGATATAATTGACGTGCCATAGGAAACGCATCTCATCTTTATTATTCATTAGAGGTTACAAGTCCTGCATAGATTTAATTTCTGACGGCTCTGGCTCAATATCTCGGCGGTTGACGGCGAAACCTAACAATTTTGTAGGGACACCGAAGGCACATTTTGCAGGGTTACATATATAGTAGAAGATAGTCACCATTTGTATTTCCGTGTGTATCATTCCATGAAAGATAGTCAACATGGTCCTCATGTAGGTGGACCCAACATTTTTCAAACCAAACGACATCCTTTTGTACCAATATATTCCCTGTGGTGTGATAAAGGTGGTCTTTTCAGCATCGTCTTCATCAATACAAATTTGATGGTATTTTGTGAAGCAATACACAAAGGATTGGAGTTCATGCTTGGTGCAGTTTTCAATCAGTATATGTATGTTAGGAACTAGGAAATCATCCTCACGACTTGCTCTATTCATATCTCGATAATCGATACATACACTAACTGTCACGACCCTAAATCCAGGCCAGTTGTGATGGCCCCTATCATGGAACTAGGCCAGCCAAAAACTTCACTCAGATCATAATAAAATCCCATTTACCTCTTTACTATACCGATTACCCATAAAAGTTTCCTTTAAACATTTATAAAATAGTTTAATCTATACTGAACATTAAATACAACCCCCGAGAACCCGGAGTCACTGCTCATGAGCATCTACTAAAATATACAACTTAACGAAAAATAAATTCTATAATAGTAAGCAGGAGAGGGAGCAGGACTGCAGACGCATGCAGCTACCTCGCAAACCTCCGAGAATCTCTGGAACAGATAGACGTCTCACCCTGCCCTCACAGTTGAATCTGCACACAAGGTGCATGGAGTAATGTGAGTACACCAACTCAGTAGTAATGAAAATAAATCAGGTCTGAGAAGCAAGAAACACATAAAATCAATGTCATCAAATCACGAGATGCACAATCGTTCTTTCCAACAGTATAACATAGATATGTGAAATCATCATGCCTTAAAATCAACTTCACAAAAGTCCTTTAAAGAATGCATAGTTTTAACAACTTCAAACCGAAAGATTTACTATGAAAATGAATGTAGTAAAATCATCAGTAGCCCCTCGGGAAAAACATGTATCATAATCAGCCCCTCGGGCATGTCTCACAGCCACTCAGCACCTCAGAATCACTCATGCCTCCAAAGCGCTCGTCGCTCGGCCTCCCAATCACTCGTCACTCGGCACTCGGTGCGCTCACTAAGGGTGTGTACAGACACTGGAGGGGCTCCTTAAGCCCAAGCGCTAATACCACTCAGCACCTCACCATCACTCTGGCCCTCGGCCACACTCAGCAGAACCACTCGAAAGGCCCCTTGGGCGAATCAGTAAAACAGTGTATTCGACCCGAAACATAAGTTTAAATATGAAAGTGGTGTAAATCCTTCTGAGTTTTGAAAACAGTATAAACAATGCAGCTGAGTGAAATCATCAATACATAGTGAGGAAAAATAGTAATGAAAATCCCCCAAGAGGTCTAAACAAATCGGCACGACGCCCCAAACACGGCTTATATCCCAAATATTTCAACAATCTTTAGAATATGATTTAACATAAGGTTTTGAATAAAATATGCAACTCATTAGTTGCCGCGGAGAGGACCTAGTCCAATAAAAAAGTCAGTACGCGCCACATACCCGTCATCCGAGATGTGCGCCAGTCTAAAATCAGTGAGAAATACGTAGTGCGGGGTTCCATACCCTTCGGACAAGATTTATAACCATTACTTACCTCTACCAGGCCACAACACTAGTCTGCAATGCTCTTGACCCTCAAATAGGCTCTCGATTGCTCCGAATCTAGCCAAAACCAGTATAACATTATTAATATATATCAAAGGAACTCAACCAAATCAAAAACTGTCAAATTATACAAGAATCTGGAAATTCGGCCAAACTCGAGCCCCGGGCCCACATCTCGAAATTCGATAAAATTTACATCATTAGGATCCTCGTCTTTCCACGATTCTATACATACCAAGAACACTATAATCGGACCACAATTGCCCACTCAAATCCTCAAAAGAAAAATCACTTTCCCATGCACCCTTCTTCCCCAATTTGGGTTTAATTCCAGCAAATTCTATGGTTTAATAACTTAGAAATCGACATCTAATTGAGTTATGATGTTAAAAACCTTACTTCCAATTGATTCCCTTCAATTCCCTCTTCAATCCTCTCAAAAGTGCTCCTAACTTCGTCAACAATGGAAGAAATATGAGTCAATTTCGCACAATAGGCCTTTTAAAACATTCTGCCCAGCTATAAGATTTCCTTCACTACGATCGCGAACCTTGGCAAGCGATCGAGATGCACAGACCAAAAAACTAATGCGATCACATAGAAAAATTCTCCACCCCATACAGGCACATCAAAACACTCTACGCGATCGCAGAACAACCCACGCGATCGCACTGCCTATCCTGACTAACCTACGCGATCGCAATCCTAACCACATGATCGCATAGAAAAAAATGCCTGCCCCACTATTTTACCCTACATGATCACAAACATCCTGACGCGATCGCATAGAAAGAAACCAAAACCTCACACCAGCAGAAATTTGCCTAGTTTTCAAGCCAATAATTGGTCCGTTAACCACCCAAAATACACCCGAGGCCCTTGGGAACTCAACCAAACATACCAACATATCCCATAACATCATTCAAACTTAGTCTAGCCTTCGAAACACCAAAAACAACGCAACAACACCAAAATCGCATCAAATTCAAGCCTATGAACTTTGAAACTTCCAAATTTTGCCAACTATGCCGAATCCAACCAAAACACCTCCGATTGACCTAACATTTTGCAGACATATCCAAAATGACATTACAGACCTGTTCCAACTTCCGGAATTCTGCTCCGACCCCGATAGCCTATTTTCCACTACCAACCGGAAATCGCCAAAAACTAACTTTCGCCAATTCAAGCCTAATTCCACACCAGACATCAAAACTTCATTCCGAAAATACTCCTAAGTCCAAAATCACCTAAAAAATATATCCGAGCCATAAAGTCCTCATTCCGAGGTCGTTCACGAATAAGTCAACTCTCAGTTGATTTTCTCAATTATTAGATTACCTTGAGAGACTAATTGCCTCAATGCTCACCATGACCACTCTGAACCCGAACCAACCGACCCAATACACATAAATGAAGTTGATCCACATAAAATGAAGCAGGAACAGGGGAAACTGGGCTAAACTCTCGGAATGACCGGCCAGGTCGTTACTTTAACTTTCCCATCTTTCTTTGGAACTGACACAATGTTGGCTAATCATGTCGATTATTCGATCACTCGAAGAACCTCGGCTATGATTTGCTTGGTGCCCTCATCCTTTATTTTCAAACTCATATCTAGTTTGTACTTTCTGAGCTTCTGCTTTACTGATGGACACATGGGACTTATGGGTAGCTTGTAAGCTTCTATGAATGTGCTTAACCCAGTCATATCGTCATAGGACCATGCGAAAATGTCCTCATACTCCTTTAGGAACTTGATATACTCTTATTTATATGACAGCGATAGATGAATGCTTACACAAGGTTCCGATCGTCTCAGAATCCCCTATGTTAATGGCCCGAGTTTCCTCCAAATTAGACTTCAGTTTATTTCAAAAATTCTCTACTTCTCTGATAACTTGATCAGGTATCACATTGTCTTCCAGATCTTCTGAATCACTGTCCTTATGTTGCATTACCTCGTTACATGTCACAATCGTAGGTTCATATGTTATTATTATGTTGAAAATAATGTAGAATAATAATAATAAATATGAAAAGTAGTAATGCATTAATAAAACTTTAAAATGTCTACAAGTATGACTCGATGACTCGAGTAATTATTTCAAAACAAAATACTGAAAATGTCTTGAGAATAGATCCTTCTTCCTTTGTTTGAATAGTAAGGTCTTCCTCTTCCTCCTCCTCAAAAATCGCACTGCAGTCCATATCTTCGTCATCTAGAAACAACTTTCTCATGCCAGCCAAAAGCTCATATTCCTCATATTTCCACATCATGTAAGCCTGGTGGAATGTCCGGTGTAGAGCTGGTATGAGTTGTTCCAACGGATAATAAGGGGACTGCCATAATGGCGTCCAAAAGTCATGCCATGGTAGTGTGGTTGTATGGGTTTTGTGATCCCCTGAAGCTTTCTACCAAGACCCTTGCCTATTCCATACCTCTTCCATAGAAATATGCTTTGTATCTTCTTTATACATCATCGATCCTTTTCAATTGCGTTCACCCGCTTAATGCGGTGATATATTTCTATGCCCAACTTCCTCTTGTTTTCGATGAGTAGAACAATCTAATTGGCGTAGATGGGGTTTCTTCCATCTCCATGAATGGTTACCTCATGATAATTCCATTTGAACTTCATATCCTGGTGTAGAGTAGAAGCCACTGCCCCAACTGCATGTATCCATGGTCGTCCCATCAATAGGTTATAAGTAGCAGATATGTCTAGCACGTGGAACTCAACATCAAACCAAGTCGGACCCATCTGTAGATCAAGGTTGATTTCCTTGTTAGTGGATTTATAAGATCCATTGAACACCTTTATATTCATGCTCTCCATTCGTATCTCGTGCAGGTCCTTACCTAATCTCTTTCGAGTGGTTAGTGGACATGTGTTCAGACTCGAACATCCATCTATCAGTACTTCCGTGACTCAGTCCTTTTGGTGGTAACTCATCTTCGTGGAAAGTCATTTTGTGTCTTTCCAATACCTGTCCGACCATGTTAGCCATCTCTCCACTAGTGATGTCGGTGGGTACGTAAGCTTCATTTAGCACCTTCATCAAAGCATTATTGTGTGTGCCCGAGTTTTGCAAAGGTTCCGATTTGAAGGCTTTAGGTCCAGCAGAGGTAAAATCCTTTGATAATAGTGATAAGATAGATATCTGAGCATGAGTCTTGTTCTGGTAGTGAACAACAGAGTATTCCCCTGCTTGTATCTTCCTCCAAAGATCGTGAGTTCCAGTCTCAACAACAGGCGGCTTAGGTGCAGCTTCCTTTCTTGTTACTCCCAGATTCTCTGGTGTGTAAATTCTGCCAGTTCTGGTCACACCTTGCGCGACACATGTTTCTTCCATTTTGGCTTTTCCTTTTCTTATTGCTTCCGCAACATAATCCCAATGGACAACATCAGAGTGGTAATATAGTGTGGGGGCTACCATTATAGTGAAAGGTGTAGCTACCTCAACTTTAAGTGGCGTCTGGGTTTGTACCACAACTGGCATGAGGGTGACCAAAGCTGTTTTAGGAGCGTCTCCCTCTCGAATGAGTCCAATGGACCCTTCCTTATACCACTCCTCGTTAGTTTCTATCATGGTTACTCCCTCACATCTGTGATCCAAGAGAGGGTTGTTGCAGGCGTTCAATTCAGCTTCCTTTACTTGTATAAACTTAGTGTTGATCAGTGTCTGAATCTTGTCTTTCAACGTGCAGCATTCTTCAATAGTATGATCCTTCATGTCTGAATGATAAGCAAATGTTTTGTTGGGGTTGATCCATTGGGAGAGGTATTCTACAACAACAGGAATAATGGTGACATAAATAGTGGCCTTCAGTCTCTTGTACAGTTAGGCTATGGGTTCGACAATTAGGGTGTATTGTCTAGCAGGTATGTGGTCGAAGTTTGGACGTGGCTTTGGGTAATTTTGGAAGGCGGGTGCAGGTTAATGGTAATATGCAGGTTAGGTGTTGTGGGTATGGTAGGTGGCGACGGGTATTTGTATTTTGGGGGTAAGTGTTAACATGTAGGTAGATGTGTTTTGTATGTGAGGGGATACATAGGGCCTTGGGTTACCATAAATACACCCACTTCTTTTTTTTAAATACCTCCTGATTGCAAAGCATTATTCGTGGCCTACAGCGGCTCCAAATTATTTACCATCCCATTCTTGATTCCTTCTTTTTTTCCCCTAACTTGATGTTGTTTGAGAACTTTTGATTTTTGATGACCATCAACTATTCATAATATTTCGGATCTTGTGATTTAACAAAAAAATTGTTCAATTTTCTTATTCAAGTGTTGGCTTGCCCTTTGACCCTCTGATCTCCAACGAGTAGCATACTCGCGAAAGGTTTTTGTCGGCTTCTTCTTGTGGTGTTGAATGTTGAAAACATGTAGCGTGTATTCCGTGTTGAATCTGAATTTGTCCATAAATTTTGATGCCATACTTACCCAATTAAACCATTTCTTTGGGCTTTGACTTATTTACCAAGACAAAGTATCTTCTGTAAGGCTTCGCATGAATAGTTTCATGCGGATTTTTTCATTCTTACCCACTCCTACAAGCTTGTCACAATATGTTCTCATATGCACTTTCGGATCACCGGTACCATCGAACATTTCAAACATGAGAGATTGTAATCCTCTGCCAGTTCCATGTCCGGCTGAATGCACAATTGTTCATATTTTAAACCTTCAACGCCTTTCTCACCTTCAAGAAATTGGACTTTCCCTGTGAACTTCTTGAGTTCATCTATCATATTTCTAATGAGAAGGTTCTTCTAAGTTGGTTCAGGTATGTATAAGGTTTGTTGCGGTGTAGGGGGTAAGGTTTCCACATATATCAGATTGCTTTGATGGGTTCCTAGAACTTTTGTATATGGATAGTCATTGGTAGATTTTTAGGGATCGGGAGTAGGTTGTGGTGCATTTTGGGGAGCCTGATAAGTAGTGATTTATGCGTCTTGAATTGGAAGATGGTCGTGTTGTTGAGGGGTTGGCACTGGTAGCAGGTTAAGCTCCTGGGGAGGTGCGGGATTATGATACTTGTGTTGTGTGGGAGGATTCAGAATGATGGGTGCTGGATTCTAATTTTATGAATTTTTGGTGGTGTTTGGTTCTGGTAGTCGAGTTTTGTTGGTTGATGTCGAACCATTGAGAGTGAAGGAAAGGTTTTCCAGATCTCGGACCTGCTCAAGCTCGCCCTATAGTTCCAGGATTTTATGCTCCAATCGTAAGACCAACTCATTCTGCCTCGGAGTACTTCTACCATCTGAAGTTTCAACATTTTCCGCCAAATCAACTTTGTCTTTCCTGTACCGCTTATATTATTCATTTTCCCTTTTCCCTTGCTTTTGCTTTTCTTGTCTCTAGGTGGAGGACCTCTAGATCTAGTGTGGTATGCTGATGATACGAATATGCATAAACCAACTTTAGGATTGGGAATAATCAAAAAAGAAAAGAAAAAACAAAATATAACCAAGTTAGTAAGTTGAAATAAAAGGGTGTTCGCAATTTTAAACATGTTTCGCAAAGTCATGCAATAATTTGCATCCTAATTTGTGGACCCCATTGTACCCGAGGTAGGCCTAAGAGACACATAAACTTGGAGAAACTTGGTGTCAACATTTGCTTCATTTCATTAAGGAAAAAATGAGCCAAAACACATAAAGTTACTAAGGAAATTTAGCCTTATTACATAGAAATCTAATCTAAGTTAGAAGTCAGTAAAGAACATCTTCTCCTAATCTACTTGGTCCCTGAAGGACTTTCTTCGTGCTTGGATCTTCTGACCCCATCAATCATGTTTATCAGATCGCACATATCTATAAGTATGGTTTTTCCAGCTTTCCTCCTTCATCCCAAAAGTCTCTTTCTCATCTTCCTTTCTAGCCCCATCAGTCATTGTTCTAGGTATTCCAATCATCCATCCATTCCCTTATCGCCTCCATGTTCACTTTGTGTTTCTCCATATGTTTAGCTTTGAACTCAAACACCCTTTTGCGTAGCCTCTTGTACTTCTCTTGTGCCTCAGCCAATTCATCTATGATCATATCCTTCAGATTGACTCCTGGCTTGACGGCCCCAGCTACATTGTCTTCCGGCCATGATAGATAGTAGTACATATGACCGGTGTGATACCTGTCTGTTTTAATAGTTTTTCCTTCCACAATGATCTTTTGGTTCCATATGTGTTGCAATTTGAACTTGAATGGGATGACATCTCCCTTGAAATATGCCTTGTACTGGACCATATTAGAAGCTCGATGTATGACTTGTTATTTTTCATATTGTCTCATAACCCTTATAGGAGCGTAAGGGTAGATGCCTCGCAGCCTGGTCAATACTAATTGAGTAGTTCCTTTTGATATGATGATGAACTCACTACTAGGAAACCATTCAAACATCCAATGCACTTGGTCATCTGTCAGTTGCTGAAGAAACGCACCCAACTTACAACTTTTGAAGGTTTTGCAAGCCTATCTGGAATAAATGTCATTTCTTTGGGTGATGGTTGGCTATGTAGTCATTTAGTGGCCTTCACAGGAGCTGTTGATGATAATCAGCCCTCTGAAAGTGTTCCATCAGTAAGACTTGTAGCGGTATATTGCAAGTCTCAAAGTGTCCAAAACCATGCTTGCACCGATCTAGAGCGTGATACATCTCAACAAAGTTCATTGGGATGGTAGTATAAGTTTGTCCTTCGATACCATCCATTAAGGTCTTGGCGACGATGGCTATGCGAGTGTGAATTCGTCCTCCTTTCATTGGATGATCAACAACCCAAAGAAGTAGAAAGTGAAAACATAAACCTGGCGATGCACCCATCCTAATGAAGTAATGGCCAGTTCTTCATGATGAGTTAGGCACCTGAAGTGTGCTATGATTGTGTGTGCTTAATGAGTTCACTATTAGACAAAGTATGACATGTATATCTGATAAATAGGCATAAATATGTACTTTCCTCATGCAAGACAATGACATGACATCTGATTATTTGACATGTATATTGGACATGTAGGCATAAAGATGTACATTCCTCATTCTAGGTAGTGACATGACACATGATTAGTTGACATGTAGGCATATAGATGCATTTTCCTTGTGCTAACATGTAAACGAAAAGTATTATCTGATGTTGTAAATTGGGAAAAAACATAGCTCTTTTAATAAACTCATATCTAACTGATTTAAGTCGTAAGATCTAGACTGGGACTGTTATACTTGAAAAGCTACTTTCTCGTATCTGTGAATGAGCTGGACATTATATCACCTGAGTTATATACTTTTACTATTATCTTTATACAGTTATTGTCTATTGATGTTTGACTCTGACAGTCTTCTGAGCTCGTCATTGCTTTCAACGTAAGGTTAGGTTTGTTACCAATTGTCACGACCCTAAAACCTAAGGCAATCGTGATGGCGCCTATCATGGAACTAGTATATTGGTAAAAAAGAGTTTCACTCATAAGCCAACTCTTGACAACTCATCCAGTTATGTGGACACAGGAGAACGCGACAGTTGGATGTGATTCTTTGAAGAGGTATGGAACAAAGAGGCACGATTCAATAAACCCTCGAGCTCATCAACCACGGGAAACTCAACCTGATCAAGACAGGGAAGAGACACGGTCAGAATGAATCTTGACAAAGCTACGGGCAAATTCAAGAACCAACAATTGATTACTCATACGTTATGCAACCGTATCCCAATTATCGTTATCCTTTGTAACGCCCCATTAATGTCATAATTAGTCATTAATGGGCAATCATAGCAAGAGTTGTACGTTATATTAAGGAATCTCCTATATAAGGGATGAGAATACAACTTGTAAAGGCATCTGATTATCGAATACAATCTACTTTGCTTTTCTATATTTCTGCAATATTATCTATGACTCGTTTTTCTCTATTTCCTTGATTATCAGTACCCCATGTTCATCCTAGAAATAGCTTTAGTCAAAGGATCTAATTCGTTGGTTAAACAAATTGGTTCTGTTACCGAGAGTCTAATAATCTTTGTTTGCTTTTCTAGCGATATCCTCTGAACTATGTCGTACTCCAACGACAAAAACCAGCAAAGGAATGGAACCCCAGTTCCATCACCTTCAAGAACCCCACGTGGTTCAAGGGAACAATCCCCAGAAAGATCCAATAACAACAATGATAATAATCATCAAACGGTGGAACAAGATCGAGTAAAGCAAATGATTGCAGAGTATGTGAGCCATGCTTTGCAAGAATTTGCGAGGGGATTACCGGCAGCGTTACCTGCACCACCGACACCCCCCCCCAATAATACCATCACCATGGAAAATCCTCAATCTGGGTTGGCAAACTCAGGAAGGGGAGATAATCCTAATGAACCTCTTGAAGCGAGACCATGTATATCTAATAACCCTGAATTACAAAATTTATTGCTAACCATGCAGAAACAAATAAAGGAGCAGAACAATCGCATGAAACAAATTTTTTGAGTACCGCCTATTATCAAATGCATTGTTGTTGATAGGTATTCTCAACAACCTTGGAAGCCAAGTGCGGCTCCCTTGCCTATACCCAAGAATTTTAAAATGCCTGACATTCCCAAATATGATGGAAAAACTGACCCACGTGATCATGTGACTGCTTTCACTACTGGAGAAAAAGGGAACGACTTAACAAAACAAGAGATTGAATCAGTCCTTGTCAAAAAAAATTGGGGAAACACTTACTAAAGGAGCCCTAACCTGGTATTCTCTTTTCCCTGAAAATTCTATTGACTTTTTTGCTGAGCTTGCAGATTCATTTATAAAAGCACATTCTGGTGCATAGAAAGTTGAGAAAAGAACAGAACACATATTCAAAATAAAACAAGGAGACACAGAACTACTCTGTGAGTTTGTAGACAGGTTTCAAAGATAAATAATGCAATTACTCAGAGTGCCTGATAATTAGGCAGCCATGGTATTTGCAAGCAACATAAATGATAAAAGCTCAGAAGCCACGAGACGACTTAAGGAAAGTCTAAGAGAATTCCCCGCTACAACATAGAACGATGTATATAACATGTATAGTACTAAACTCAGAATATAAGAAGATATCATTGCTCGTTCAAGAGATGAAGATCATCGACGTCCTAAATTAGACAGAAGATCAGGTAAAAACAGGTACAATCCTTACTTAGGACCCTTGGGACTTGATATTCGTCCTAGGTTCGAAAATGCTATGTCAGACTATAGACCACTAGGAAGAGACGTAGTCTCATCCTCATCTAGATCTAGAAAATATCAAGATGAACGACCTAGAGGTAATACCCGAATTGGGGATCATACGTTTAATGTAAGTACTATGGAACTTGTATCAATATTGAGGAACATGGGGGACAAGGTTAAGTGTCCCAAAGAGATGCATCAAATCCAAATAGAAGGAACCCAGATCACTGGTGTGAATTCCATAATAGAATTGTTTAGTGATAAAGGTAAATAGGCATATGTGAAGAACATAAAGGAGCCCCCAAAGCCTCCTTCTCCAAAATGAATCGTCAACGTGATACACAAAGGTGAATAAGTAAGCAGAGTGGTCTACAAAATGACCATAAAGTTCACAATTACACATGGAAAACGTGTTCGTGAAAATCTGGAAGCGGACGATATAAACTTCGATGATGAAGATATCGGCGGATTAATGCTTCCTCACAATGATGCTCTGGTAATATCTTTACTTATTCATGACACTAACGTAAAAAGAGTGTTCATTGATCTAGGTAGTTAAGTCAATATCATTTTGCTAAGAGTCGCAGAAGAAATGCTATTGGGGAATCAAGTAATTCCAAGGGCATGAGCCATATCAGGGTTTGATAACTCTACGGTTATAAAAAAAAAAGAGAAATTGAGCTTAGCACTTATGCTGAGGGGGTGATCAAAAGAACCAGGTTCCAAGTCATTGATACTGACATGGCTCATAACATAATCGTAGGAAGGCCATGGATCAACGACATGAAAGCAATACCCTCCACCTTTCATCAGGTAATTAAATTCCCCTCTGAATGGAGGATTTAGCAAATTAGAGGCGATCAGCAAACCGAAAGAAACATAAACTTTGTGGTACACTACAACAAAAAAAATAAAAGTGGAAGAATCACAAGATAAGGGAATCTCCCAAGCGGGTAACACCACCAAACAAGCATGGAAGAAATTATTACCCAAATAGGTACGGAAGGTATTATGGCTGAAACAGGTACGAAAGAAAATACTTACGAGAAGGTGAATCACGGAAGGTGCATGGGACCACACGGATGCAGATTCCATAACGGACGTCATTCATGAACTGGAGAAACACGAGCACATCAAAACAACTACGGAAGAGCTCGAAGTTGTTCTATTATCTGAACAAAAGCCTGAACAGAAAGTGTATATAGGCACGAGGCTGGGCCCCGGTCGAAGAGGTAAGTTAATTGATTATTTAAAGGCTAATGCAGACTACTTTGTGTGGTCCCACTCAGATATGATAGGAATCCCACTAGAAGTGATGAATCATAAACTAAATGAAGATCCATCCTTCGTACCTGTTAAGCAGAAGAAAAGAAAGCAAGGATCATTCAAGAACCAAGTGATTGATGAAGAGGTGCAGAAACTCTTGAAGATTGGTTCGATACAAGAGGTAACGTACCCTAACTGGCTAGCTAACACCGTGGTAGTACCTAAAAAGAATGGCAAATGGAGAGTATGCGTAGATTATACTGACTTAAATAAAGCATGCCCCAAAGATACATTCACATTACCACATATAGATAAAATGATTGATGCCACTACAAGTCATGAATTATTAAGCTTTTTAGATGCATATTCTGGTAATAATCAGATTAAAATGGATCCCTCATATGAGGAAAAAACTCCTTTCATTACAAACAAGGGGACTTACTGTTATAAAGTTATGCCTTTTGGCTTGAAAAATGTTGGAGCCACCTATCAAAGGTTAGTGTCTAAAATGTTTCAGGAACATCTTGGAAAGATGATGGAAGTTTATATTGATGATATGTTGGTAAAATCAACACAAGCGGAATATCATTTCCAGCATCTCTCTACTACTTTTGACATTTTACGCAGGTATAATATGCAGCTAAATCCAGAAAAATACGCTTTTGGAGTGCAATCAGGTGTATTTTTGGGTTTCCTTGTATAGAATAGAGGAATAGAGGTAAACCCTGCTCAAATTAAAGCTATAGAAGAAATACCTGATATTTTAACAAATAAAAAAGAAGTTCGAAGACTAACAGGGAGAATAGCAGCTTTGGGAAGATTTATTTCTAAGTCTTCCGAAAAAAGTTTTAAATTCTTTTCAGTTCTCAAAAAGCAGAATCAGTTCGAATGGACTGAAGAATGTCAGCAAGCCCTCAAGAATCTGAAGATTTATCTATCGAAACCACCACTGCTTTCAAAGCCAAAAGAAGGGGAAAGATTGTACATCTACCTGGCTGTTTCAGAAATTGCTGCAAGTGCAGTACTGGAAAGAGAAGAAAAAGGTAAGCAGTCACCTATCTACTATGTAAGTAAAACTTTGCTAGCTGCTGAAACTAGATACCTACATCTGGAAAAATAAGCCTTGGCTTTAATAATGGCATCTAGAAAATTACGACTATATTTTCAATGTCACCCAATCACCATTGTGACATCATATCCTTTAAGAAATATTCTGCATAAACAAGAATTGTCAGTAACATTAGCCAAGTGGGCCATAGAATTAAGTGAGCATGAAATAATCTATCAACCTAGGACTACAATTAAGTCTCAAATACTAGCTGATTTTGTTGTTGACTTTAGTAATAACATTATACGTGAAGTAGAAAAAGAGTTACAACTTTTTAACGGTGCTAATCCGGGCCTATGGATCATATTCACCGATGGCTCCTCAAATATAAAATGTGTCGGCTTAGGCATAGTCTTAATATCTCCCACGAGTGAAAAGACATGGCAAGTTATCAAGTGTTATCCAATAACTAACAATGAAGAAGAGTACGAAGCTGTTATTGCAGGGCTTGAACTCACATGGGAACTTTCAATTGAGTAAATCATGATCAACAGCGACTCCCAACTGGTAGTAAATCAGATGCAGGGGAGTTACATCGCTCGAGAGACTCGAATGCAACAGTATCTTGAAAAAGCACGAGAACTCATGAGAAACTTCAAAACATGGAAGGTAATGCAAATACCTAGAGAAGAAAATACAGAAGTAGATGCATTAGCTAACCTCGCAGCAGTCACTGACGTAACAAACAAAGACAATGCAATTGTCGTCCAACTATTCCACTTAATGATCGACCATAAAATGAATGAGGTAACTTTCAACAACTTAACCTGGGACTGTATAAACGAAATTCTTAACTTTTTGCAGAATGGCACCGTACCTGAAGACAGGAAAGCAGCTCAAGCACTTCGCCGCAAAGCTGCACAGTACTGCCTTATTCGCAACTCTCTTTATCGCAAGATGTTCGGAGGACCCCTAGCTAAACGCCTAGGACCTAACCAAACGGAATTTGTGATGATAGAAGTCCACGAAGGACACTGTGGAAATCACTCAGAGCCGAGATCCTTAGTGAAAACCCTAATCATAGCTCGATACTATTGGCCTAAGATGGAAGAAGAAGCCGAGAACTTCGTATCCAAATGCGACAGGTGCCAAAGGTTTGCCAATAATATGCATCGACCAGCGGAATTATTGCATCCAATAGTATCCACATGGCCTTTCATGAAATGGGGTATGGACATAGTGGGACCTCTTCCCACAATTAAAGGACATGTACGATTTTCGCTCATGCTAACCGACTATTTTACAAAATGGGTAGAGGCAGAAGCGTTCAAACAATTGCGAGAAAAGGAAGTTAAAAACTTCTTATGGCGAAACATAATATGACGCTTTGGGATACCAAAGGAGACCGTGTGCGATAATGGCCCACAATTCATAGGCTCGTAAATCACAGAATTCTTTGAAAGGTGGAAAATCAAGCGGATCATTTCAATGCCATACCACCTCGTGGCTAATGGCCAAGTTGAGTCAATGAATAAGTTCATCATCAACAATCTAAGAAAGCGGCTGGATAAAGCCAAAAGAAAACTGGACTGATGAGTTACTAGCGGTACTATGGGTATACTGAACAACTTCAAAAATAGTAACGAGAGAAACCACGTGCGCACTTGTCTATGGCTCAGAAGCCTTAATACCTGTGGAGATTGGCGAACCAAGCATAAGGTTTGCAACAGCCATGGAGGAAGAAAATGACGACAAATTGAGGACCAATCTGGACCTGCTCAAACCACGGAGAGAAGCAACACTGATACGGATGGCAGCTCAAAAACAAATTATCGAGCGTTATTACAACCGTAAAGCTCATCTCAGGTACTTCAAGATTGGGAACCTCGTCCTCAAAAAGGTCTTTCAATCAACGAAGGAAACAGGTGCAGGAAAGTTAAATCCAAAGTGGGAAGGACCCTACAAAATCCAAGGCATAGCTGGGAAGGGAGCCTATGAGTTGGAAGCTATTGACGACAGAGTTCTACCAATAAGCTGGAATGCCATCCACCTAAAGAAGTATTACTTCTAAGGAAAAGAAGTACCCCGGTCAGGTATCACACGTTCGATTTTATTTTGAACATTTAAAAATTTTACTAACTTTTTTAGATGATAGGAATAAAGCTAACCCATCACCAAATGATGATATTAGACGTGAAAAGATGCGAGGAAATAACACAATTCCCGGTCTAGGGTTACACCTTCTGATGGACGTTTTAAAGGGTTAAGTAGTCATCATCTAAAAACTATATACCTTCAAGTCCGGAATTTTTGTCCTTTTCCGGAAAAGGACCACATGGGAATAATCAAGTGCTCGAGATCTCATTCTTCAAAACTCAAACACTTGGGGGACTATACAGTATGGAAGGCTAAGACGAAGCAAAGAAGACTATCAGAAAGTCAAAAGCTCGAGCCTGAAGACCCGTCTACCCAACAAGACAAGTTATACGAGCAGAATCAAAAGAGATCAAAAGAGTCATCCAAAAACAAAGCGTAATGCAAAAATGCAAAAACATCCGAACATGTTCACGTTGAAAGGCAAAATATTAGTCACGAGGAAGAAATGTACATCTTTATACTTATTCAAAATTATTGTAACAAAAACAGTTAGGAGTAAAAGATCATCATCAGTGTACTCATTCAAAAACTGTTATGATTAAAAACAGTGACGAAATCTTTGTACTTATATAGAAAACTGTTATCAAATACAACAGTTATGGATGAAAGATCAAAATACATGTATTTGTTCAGAATTCTGTTATCAAATAAACATTTACGAATAAGAAAACATTTCCCTCGTGCTTATTAGAAAATTGTTTCCAACAAAAACAGTTGCGGGTAAAAACCCAAATTATTATAATAACTGTTACTAAAGAAAAACAGTTTCTCCCTTGTACGAAAAAACTGTTAGATACGAAAAACAATTACGGAATACAAGTGTATATCAAATCTGTTAAAAGAAAATAGTTGCAACATGAGTTTTAGACGATAATCGAACACATGTAAAAAGTTGTGAAAATTCAATAACAATAAAAAAACTTTCCTAAGAAACATTCTTAAATATGTGAAAAATTCCTATCACTCTATTTCATTATTACGCCTTTATGAAGTTGAGACGTCTTCTTCATTAACTGTCGATCAAAAAAGGGCCCTCTTCCATAAATTATGCCTACTACAAGAAGGCACACATTAAATATGACACCGTGCCTATCACGAAAAGGTACGAGTAATCTAAACCATTCTATATGCAAAACTCTGAGATAAAAATAAAACCTCGAAAAATGAAGCATGCAAAAGACTTAACGAGTGAAACAGAAACTCAACGAAAAACAAAAGTCATACTAGCATTAATATATTAAAACCGCTAAAGTAAAAACGAAGTATTAACTTATACTTAGCCGTATAGAATTTTTATACATTAAGGTGCCCCTAAGTTGTCATTTGGGGACTTTAAAGAGATCCAAATTTACCACCGATGGGACTGGGGGTAACCATCAATTGAGACAAAGATAAAAAAAAAGGGTGAACCAACTTCTTAAATTTCTTCAAGATGGGGGTTGAATTCACTGGTAGAAAGAGCTGGAGCAACTAGGGATGACGAGGCACGAGCAGAAAGAGTCTCAAAATCAGGTGAAGAGAGGTTATGATCTTGTTGATCCTTCTCCATGGCTTCCTTAGTTTAGCTATTTTAGCACTAAGGTCGAAACCCTCTTGACTCATTTCCGTCAATGTGTCAAGGCGAGAATTCATATACACCAGCTCACATCAACAGCAGCCACCTCTTCAAGATCTTAATAATCCCTTGCCCATACTTGAAGCACGGCTCTCAATTTTTCCTTCGCCGTTTCAGCAGCTTCATGGGAGGCCCTTAACGGTACAATCGACTCCTCTAGAGTTTGAACTTTATCTAAAGCATTACGAATATCCTCTTGAGTACGGGTGAGTGATTGCACGAGCTCGCCTGAGTATTCCTCCTTCTGCAACTCTTTTGTCTCCTGATCCGTATTTGAGATCCTCCTCATGAGCTCTATGCCTATAAGATTAATCTACAAGAAATAAACCAATTAGATATGATAAATTTCATATACGAAAATGAAAGAGGACAACATGCACCATACCTTCAAAGAGGTATGCACAACTTCATTGGCCCATGTAAGAGAACTACGGCTGGCTAGCTTGGTTTTCTCAGTGGGACCTATCAAAGGCTTGAGCCACATTTCGGGCTCACCCGTTTTCTTGAAAAGATTCCCCTCAGCTGGAACCTATATTATCACCTGCCACATCTCTCTGCTAGAAGACCCTACTTCCTTAACAGTAGGTATAGAAGCAGGCAAAGATGAAACAATAACAAGCACTGAGGGTTGAAGAACTGGAGAAGCCACGGGCAAAACAGCTGGCACGGATGATTGAAGTGTTGAGGAAGCCACGGGCAAAGCAACAGCAGAAGCCGTAATCGCCAAAGGAGTATATGAGACAGCTTCTCTTAAAGAAACAGGAAAAACAGCAGCCAAAGGGACATCATCAGGAGCAAGGTCAAAACCTTCATGGAACAAGTAATCTACATACTTATGAATGGGGGAATGTGAAACATCTTTGAAGGTAGAGGGATCAACCACATACACGGAAGGAAAAGTTATTGGTGTAGACTCATAGTCCGAAACCACCCGCCTTCTCCGTGGCCTGCGCACCAAATCACCCTCCTCTTCTTCTTCTACAGAACGAGGCTCACCAATCTTCCTCTTCAAGGAAGATGAACCAACAATAATCGTAGGGCCTGGGCCAAAGACATCTTCGGGATAGATGAAGCAGACACCACACGAGCTGAGAACCCTATCAAAAGGGAAAAAAGTTAAGCGACAAAGAAAGAAGAGGCTCGAGTAAGGAAAGAAGCAACAACAAAAGCTTCACTTACCGTGGGTTTTTGCATGCCAACCGTACTTCCCAATGAAGTACTTCCAAGATCTCTCTTCTAAAGGAGTAACGGACAACAGGTTTTCTACCCAATCACGAATATCAGAGACATTCTCAACAGTACCCATGATTACTGAGAGAAGAAGAAACATATATAGTATTAGTAAAACATCTCAAGTCAGAACAAGGAAAAGTAAATAGATGTGAGCTAAAGCATACTCACGTGCACGATTCCACTTCTCAGGGAAGGGAAGATTTCCTTCACCCACTAAACCAACAGTGGGTACAACAACATATCGGAGGTACCAACCCCTATCCTTATCATCTCCAGGGGTTACCAACACTCTTTTTCTCCTAGTAGTAAGAGTAAAAACCCATTGACGAAACAAGGTAGGAGATAAGAGATGAATAAGATGGTTGAAAGAAAAAGGAACCGAGGCTAAAAAAGCTAAACTCCTAAGACATGCGACAACTCACCACACTAGCGGACAAACTTGTCCTAAGCAGATATTGAAGAAACTGCAGAACTCAATTATGACTGTATCAATGGGAGGTCTAAACCCTAGAGTATAAGGGTACATATAAACAAAAGAATATCCCATCTTGTAAGACGTTATTCTTTAATTACTATTCGGAATGTAGACAGGGAAATCAGGCCTCCAAAAACACTCCCTACTAACAAGGGAAATCTGACCCTTAGTAATAAGGGTTGGATACCTTTCGACACTCTCAAGGGAATAAGATTGGTCTACGAGAACTTTATTATCTCTAGCAAAGACAAAGATCGGGAAGCCCTAAACCTCGGAGAAACTAGAGACCTAGCGGAAGGAGGGGAAACTATCTGAGAAGAAGAAGATCCTCTCGATGGAGTGGATCCTAGACTCCTAAGTCTACCACCCCTCAGACTCCTAGTCGGAGCAGAAGATGGCATTAATTTTTTCAATATCTATTACTATCTGAGATTGATTTGAAGAAGACATGTTTACAAAGGCAAGGAAAATTTCTTTACAAAATACAAAGTTAGAAAGTATTTCGTGGAAGCAAAATAATGGTATTTATACTTGAGGACGACCGTCAAACATGGAAAAAAAGAAAAATGATGATGAAAAGTCATAGTTGAGGGTGTCACTTCGGGACTAACGCAGCCGCAAAAAGCCATAAAATGTGCCGAGTAAATGCAGAACCAATCCGGGAAGGGCACGTGGTATGAGAATAATTAGAAGTGACAAACGATGCCTATGATTCAGAGAAGGATACAATGTTTCTAGGTAAAGCGGCGGAAAAATATTCCCGCCATAAATGATTATCCACTTACCAAATATTAATCGATAAATATATGGTAAGTGGGGGGACTATCTGTATTGGTAAAAAAGAGTTTCACACGTAAGCTAACTCTTGACAACTTAGCCAGTTATGTGGACACATGAGAACACGACAACTGGATGTGATTCTTTGAAGAGGTACGGAACAAATAGGCACGATTCAATGAACCCTCGAGCTCATCAGCCACGGAAAACTCAACCTGATCAAGAAAAGGGAAGAGACATGGTCATAATGAATCTGGACAAAGCTACAAGCAAATTCAAGGACCCATAATTGATTACTCATACGTTATGTAACCGTATCCCCATTACCATTATCCTTTATAACTCCCCATTAATGTCGTAATTAGTCATTAATGGGCAATCATAGCAAGAGTTGTACGTTATATCAAGGAATCTCCTATATAAGAGACATGAATACAGCTTGTAAAGGCATTTGATTTTCGAATACAATCTACTTTGCTTTTCTATATTTCTGCAATATTGTCTATTACTCGTTTTTCTCTATTCCTTGATTATCAGTAACCCGTATTCATCCTAGAAATAGCTTTAGTCAAAGGATTTTATTCTTTGGTTAAACAACTAGGCTAGCCAACAATCGCATACTGACATAATATTTTCATAATTTCAACAAAACAAACTAATTAAATAATCTAACTACTACCCCACAACCTGGAGTCAACATGTCATGAGCATCTGCGAGTAGTACAAAATAACCCTACTGTCATAGTGTATCATGTCTCAGAACAAGGAACTAAATACAAAACAAGAAATGGGAAAAGAGATGTTGTGAACGATGAACAGCTACCTCAAAGTCCCAACTCCGGCTCCACAAAAAAGGAGAAAACTAGCACTCGGTACCAGCACCTGTATCTGCACACAGTGATGCACGGAGTAATGTGACTACGCCAACTCAGTAGTAATGAAAATAAATGAAGTCTGAGCAATAAGAAACACATAGGATCAAATCATCAATTAACAATAAGCACAATCTTTATTTCCAACAGTGTATACATTAAATCAACTCACTTTAAAAGCGAACTTCAGTAAAAATCCTTTGAAAAAAATGATTTCCAACAATTTCAGAAAATGCCCATTAGTTTAGTGAAAAATGAAATAAATCATAAATACCCATTCAGGCCAAAACATGTGTCATGAAACGCCCCTCGGGCAAATGATCACTCAGAATCAGTCGCTCAGCATGCCTCACAATCACTTAGTATCATCCCCTCGGGCATCCTCACTATCACTCATGCCTCCCAATCACTCGTCACTCGGCACTCGGCACTCGGCACTCGACACTCGCACACAGTGGGTACCTGCGCTCACTGGGGGTGTGTACAGACTCCGGAGGGGCTCCTTTAGCCCAAGCGCTAATATCAAGAAATCACGTGGCATATCATATCCTCACAATCAGGCCCTTGGCCTCACTCAGTCAGAAACTCTCAAAAAGCCATTCAGATTGTCGGTAAAATGGGGTACTCGACCCAAAAAATCATTTTATATCTCAAAATAGTGTAAATAAAGCTGAGTTTCGAAATCAGTTAAACATAACATGACTGAGTGTAAATCATAAGTCAATACGGTGAAGAATAGCAGTAAAAGCCCCCAAGTGGTCTTAACAGGTCGGCACAAGGCCCCAAACATGACTTACAGCCCAAATATAACAATAACATGAAAACACGATTTAACATATGATTTAAAAGTAAATACGCAACTCGATAGTTGCCACTGGAAGGACCAAGTCCAAATCCCAATCAGCGCACGCCACACATTCGTCATCCAGCATGTGTGCCACTCCAGAAATAGTGAGAAAATACGATGTCCGGGGTTTCATACCCTCAGGAGAAGATTTACAGTCATTACTTACATCCAACCATCCCAAATACTAATATGCGATGCTCTTGCCTCTCGAATCGGCTCCTGATTGCTCGAAATCTATCCAAAACCAGATTAATATCATCAATATACACTAAAGGAACAAAGCCCACTCGAAAATTATCAAATTTAACCAAAATTCCCGAAATTGGCGAAACCCAACCCCCGGGCCCACGTCTCGCAATTCTATAAAAATTGCATCACAAAAATCCTCATCCTTTCCCGAGTCTATACATATAAAATGCATCGAAATCCGATCACAATTGCCCCTTCAATTACTCAATCAAAGTCTCCAATTATCCAAGCACTAACCCCCAATTTACACGCTGATTTTTCCCTTAATTTCCCCCATATTTCAGTCCAAAAATCACATAGAATCGACTTTTAGGTTCAAATATCTTACCTCAAAAAAGTCCTCTTGATTTCCTTCTTCAAAACCCTCTCAACAGCTTCAAACCGCATGAAAATGGTGAAAGAAAGACAAAAATTCGCTAAGGACCCTTATTATATGATCTGCCCAGGGATTCCCGCACCGACGGTCAATTGCTCTCACCTGCGAACCCGCACCTGCGGTCCCAGGTTCTTACATGTGCACCCAACTTAAAGTACCATTTTACGCACCTGTGAGTACTTCTTAGCACCTGCGACCTCCTTCAACGTGCCAAAAATACGCACATGCGCATATCTCTCCGCACCTGCGGCGTCCTACCTGTGGCCGCCCTTCCGCAGGTGTGACCACACCAGAAACATTCCACCAGCAGTTTTTCTGCTGCAAATTTCCAACACCAACCTTCCAGTGACTATGCAAAAAACACTCTGAGCCCCTAGGGGCCTCAACCAAAAGTACCAACAAGTCATAAATGATCACCCGGACTTAGTCGAAATCTCGGAACACCCAAAATGACATCGAAACACTAATTCAACTCATGATTCAAGCCTATCAATCCTAAAACTTCCGAAAAATCATCTACGATGCCGAAACTACCCAAAACACATCTGATTATCCTGAAAATTTGCACACATCCAAAATGGCACTACGAACCAATTCCAACTTCCAGAATTCCATTCCAAACCCGATAACCTATTTTTCCACTACTTACCAGAAATCGCCAAAAACTCCATTTCGCCAATTCAAGCCTAATTCTACACCGGACATCAAAACCACATTCCGAACACACTCCTAAGTCCCTAATCACCTAACGAAGCTATCTGAGCCATAAAATCTACATTCCGAAGCCATTTTCCAATAAGTCAACTCCCAATTGGCTTTTCCAACTATAAGTGTCTCAGTTCTAGCCACGACCACCCCGAACCCGAACCAACCGTCCCAACACATCATAATTAGGTTATCTAGCACATAACAAAGCTGAAACAGGGGAAACGGGGCTAATCTCATGGAATGACCGGCTGGGTCGTTACATCCTCCCCCTCTTAAACAAATGTTCGTCCTCGAACGGATTTAGAAGCATACCTAGAATCTCATAACACCCTCTATGGGTTACACCTTCAGCAAAACCTTCTCTACGATGCCGAAACTACCCAAAACACGCCTGATTATCCTGGAAATTTGCACACGCATCCAAAATGGCATTACGAACCTGTTCCTAATTCCGGAATACCATTCCGACCCCGATAGCCTATTTCTCCAATGCCGATCGAAAATCGCCAAAAACTCCATTTCGTCAATTCAAGCCTAATTCTACACCGGACATCAAAACCACATTGCGAACACACTCCTAAGTCCCTAATTACCTAACGAATCTATCTGACCTATAAAATATACATTTCGAGGTCATTTGCAAATAAGTCAACTCCCAGTTGACTTTTCCAACTATTAAGTCAATTTAAGAGACTAAGTGTATCAGTTCTCACTACGATCACCCCGAACCCGAACCGACCAACCCAACACATCAAAATTAGGTTAACTAGCACATAACAAAGTTGAAACTGGGGAAATAGGGCTAATCTCACGGAACGGCCAGCTGGGTCGTTACACTAATTGAGTAAATGGGGTCGGTTGTACTCATACTACACTTATGAACCTTGCGTGCAGATTTTGGAGCTGATGTTGATGTGTATGGCGGGAGATGGAATTAAAGATGTACCGACCCCCCCCCCCCTTATAGCTTCCTCTTGTTCTTGGTATCTCTAATATTTATGAATCTATTTATGTATATTCCTAACAGATGATGTATCTATTACAGAACAACTTGGTAAATTTTATGTCTTAGAAGCTCGTGACTTGTACTACCAATTATTGGGATTTTTTATAGAAAGCTGAATTATTTTATTAATTGATTTTGGTTATCCTAATTGAGTTGCGCTGTCTATCTTTTGGCTTACCTAGCGGGTTAAATTAGGTGCCATGACAACTAGCTGAATTTTGGATCGTGACAAACCGGAGGTATGTGTAACGACCTGGTCGTTCCTTCCGAGAGTTTAGCCCCGTTTCCCCCGTTTCAGCTTCATTATGTTGTGTTAGATTGGTTGGCTCAGGTTGGGAGCGATTTTTAGAGAGAAATGAAATACTTAGTCTCTTAACTTGGTTCAATATTGGAAAAGTAAACCGGAAGTTGACTTATTGCTAAACGACCTCGAAATGTAGATTTAATGGTTCGAATAACTTCATTAGGTGATTTGGGACTTAGGAGTGTGTTCGGAATGTGGTTTTGATGTCTGATGTATAATTAGACTTGAATTGGCGAAAGTTAGTTTTTGGCGATTTCTGGCCGGCAGTGGAAAATAGGAAATCGAGGTCGGAATGGAATTTTAGAAATTGGAACAGGTTCGTAATATCATTTTGGATATGTATGCAAATGTTTAGTTCATTCAGACGTGTTTTGGTTGGTTTCGGCATCATTGGCGAACTTTAGAAGTTTCAAAGTTCATAGGATTGAATTTGATGTGATTTTGCTGTTTTGCATTGTTTTTGCTCAACGGGCATTTTTGGATGCTCAAACGGGCATTTTGGTCTTTGGTATTTTCTGGTGTTTTACCAGCAGTGGTTTGTTCATTACGATCGCGTGAGTTCATTCGCGATCGCGTAGAGTAAGGTTTGAGGCATGCAGATTTGTTCTATGCGATCGCGTAGTAAGGTTTGCGATCGCATAGGTTGGGCAGCCAGAGCAGTGCGGTCACGTGTGGTGCATTGCGATCATATAGGTCTTCTGAGGCGCGTGAGAGGGATTGATGTTTGAGGTATGCGAACGCGGGTATTGGTATGCGAATGCATAGAGTGGGTTAGACTGTGCATCACGAACGCATAGTTGGAAACGCGATCACATTGAAGGAATATTTAGTGCTGGGAAAAATGTTTTGAAAGGCCATTTTTGCAAATTTGGTCAATTTTTTCCTCTGTTGTTGAGCAGGTTTGGAGCTCTTTAAGAGGGATTGAAGAGGAAATCAAAGGGAATCACTTGGAGGTAGGATTTTCGACTTCATAACTCGATTCTATGTTGTTTTGTAAGTAATTAAACCGAAAATTTTTTGATTTAAACCCAAGATTGGGGAGGTTCGGTGCATGAAAATTGAAAATTTATTTTGATAATTTGAGTGGGAAATTGTAGCCTGATTGTGGTGTTCTGGGTATTTATAGAATCGTGGGAGGTTGTGGATACTAGTGATGTAAATTTTATAGAATTTCGAGACGTGGGCCCAGGCCTCGGGTTTGGCCAATTTCGAGAATTGTGCCTAAAATTGATAGTTTTTGTTAGAGCCTTGTTCATTTAGCGTATATTGATGATGTTAATCTGATTGTGATTGACTCGGAGCATATGGGAGCCGATTCGAGGGGCAAGAGTATTGCGAAGTAGATTTTCGGGCTAGTTAGAGGTAAGTAATGACTATAAATCTTATCCTGATGGTATGAAACCCCAAACTTCAGGTTTCTCACTATTTTTAGAG
The DNA here is from genome assembly GCA_005239505.1 of Nicotiana paniculata. Classification (NCBI taxonomy): domain Eukaryota; kingdom Viridiplantae; phylum Streptophyta; class Magnoliopsida; order Solanales; family Solanaceae; genus Nicotiana; species Nicotiana paniculata. The sequence continues at coordinate 51,154 of ML308843.1, read as the reverse complement.
TGGCGCACACGCCGGATGACGAGTGTGTGGTGTGCACTGGTTTCTGGAATTGACTTGGTCCTCTCAGTGGAAATTATTGAGCTGCGTATTTTGCTCTAAACCATATGTTAAATTGTGTTCTAAACTATTGCTATATTTGGGTTGTAAGAAATATTTGGGGCCTCGTGCTGACTTGTTTGGACCCCTTGGGGGCTTTTTACTACTATTTTGCTCACTGTGTTGACTTATGATTTAGATTCAGTCGTGTTATGCTTAACTGATTTTGAAACTAAACCTTATTTACACTATTTTGAGATATAAAATAATTTTTTTGGGTCGAGTACCCCGTTTTACTGATACACCCGAGGGGCTTTTGAGAGTTTCTGACTGAGTGAGGCCGAGGACCTGATTGTGAGGATATGATATGCCACGAGGTGGCTTGATATTAGCGCTTGGGCTTAAGGAGCCCCTCCGGAGTCAGTACACACCCAAGTGAGCGCAGGTACCTACTGAGTGAGAGTGTCGAGTGTCGAGTGACGAGCGATGGAGAGGCATGAGTGACTGTAAGGTATGTCTGAGGGGGTGATTATTAATGACTGTGAGGCATGCCCGAGAGGCACTTACTAATACATGGTTTTGCTCGAGGGGCTACTTATGATTTTACCACTTTCACTCTGAACTTATAAAATATATTTTGCCCGAAGGGCTTTTTATGACTTTTATCATTTTTACACTAAACTTCTTGAAAGTTATATTGAAATTATTGGCAAGTATATTTCCAAATGATTTTACTGAAATCGGTTTTTAAGCGTGATGATTTAACGTATATATTGTTTGAAAGAAAGCTTGTACTTAGGTGAAATGATGATTTGATTTTATGTGTTTGTTACTGCTCTCACGTGATTTATTTCATTATTCCTAAGTTGGCGTACTCAAATTACTCCTTGCACCTCGTGTGCAGATCCAGGTGTTAGGACAGAGTGAGTTGTGTATTTGTTCCAAAGACTTCTCGGAGATTTTGCGAGGTAGATGCACGTGTCCGCAACCCTACTCTCTCCTTCGTACTTTATAGAGTTTATTTACATTTTTTTGTTGTATATTTTCTGTAGATTCTCACGACCAGTGGCTCCGGGATCTCGGGGGTTGTATTTAGTATTTGGTGTAGCTTTAAATGTTTTAAAAATGTTTAAAAGAAACCGTTATGGGTTATCAGTTTAGTAATGGTGTAAATGGAAGATTATTACGGTTTGAGTGTCGTTTTGGCTGGCTTAGTTCCACGATATGTGCCATCACGACTGGTTTAGATTTGGGGTCGTGACAAGTTGGTATCAGAGCGCTAGGTTACATAGGACTCACCGGTCATGAGAAGGTTTAGTAGAGTCTTGCGGATCGGTATGGAGATGTCTCTACTTATCTTCGAGAGGCTGAAGAACCCTTAGGAAAATCTCATATTCTTGAATTCTTGTCGTGCGAATCCATTTTATTCATCCAATAGCGTAACTCTTGAATTCCTTCCATGTATTCGAACGCACCCGAGGGTGCGTGGTATTAGCTGTGCATCGACGACTTGTGACTTCCATGAATGAGATGTGATTTTTGCATGTTGGTAATGGACCAATATGGAGGCCTTGAGGCCGGATTCATTTTGTGGCTTGAGTGCTAAGATTTCGATCGTGTGAGCCGTGCATTTAGGGACTTATACATCCGCTTATGTCCTTTTTGATCGGACCTTGTGACTGGATATCTATGTGGTGAGTATGATTTGAGGGTGAGATGTGTTCATATTATTTGATTGTGATAAAAAGGGATGGGCCGAATATGTAGCAAGAACTATTGAGTGTTCGACTTCTATCTTGAGTTGGCACATGGCCTCGAGTCGTGAGTGTATGGAATACCTCTTATGTTGTTCAGTTGTGGAGTGAAGCGGATCCTTCTGTTGTGTTATGACTTCCTGTGATGTCTTTTGGGCTGATCATTGCCCCAGGAGCGTTCATGTATCTGAATAACGGTGTATTCTAGCCGTATTAGCTCCTTTGCTATTGTATTCATTGATGGCATCCTGGCGTTTATGTGTAGCCAGGGGTAGCATACTTAGTAATTGAGGAAGGTATTATAAGGATTCCGGGAAGAGAAGCTCTATGCAAAGTTCTCCAAGTGTGAATTTTAGCTCAGTTCAGTATCATTATTGGGACACGTGGTGTCCAGTGAGGGTATCCATGTGGTCAGACGAGTGAGGATAGAGCTTCCAGAAGCTCAAGATTTCCTTTGACCTCAGCTCTAGTGTTGGTTCTACCATCAGCTTTAAGTTCTTATACCGCGTATCTCGGTGCCTCAAAGTTAGGCTTTGTTTGTGTTTAGTTGTATAAGGGTGTAGTGATTGTGTGATAGCTATGAACTTCGGAAGTGTATAGAGAGATATCATGTTTGAGGCTAAGCCGACAGGGGTATCTCCTGCGGGTTGTCATGGGGTATGTGATCCCTATGTTGTCCAGTAGTAAGTTCCCTTCTACCAGTAAATAATATATGTTGTAATTGAGTTTAGATCACTTGTGGAAGTTGGCATGGCTATTACAATGGTGAATGCGAGATTTGCAGATGACTTGAGCTGTTAGACGGGTTGTGTTATTATGGGTATTGTGAGTTATTGTTTGTATTGATCATTGGCTTTGAGACAAGTGGGGGAGTTTGTTAATGATAAGTTAATTATGCGATTATGTGTTGTATTAGTTTCAGTTCGAGGTTTATTAGTAAATCAGTTATGACCTGCAGATGTGGGGTATGGGTATGACTCGAGTAATGAAAATTCCTTCGATATTGGTTGTAGTGTACTCTATTGGGTAAATGGGTTCTATTGAATGATTGAGTGGAAATTCTAAAAGGTGTAGTGTGTTCAGTGTATGAACATGCTTGTGGCTTCAAGTGAGTGGATTACTTTCCTAGTATGTTAGTGTGCAAACCGGTCAGGTTGATTCTATCTTATTGGTCAATGTAATTGAGATTTATGTTGGAGGGTATTAGGACTTATGTCATTTCTAATTATCATGGATTCTACATATCAATATCAAGAAAGTGAAGGTAATGGCTTTACATTTGCATGAATTCTTTTCAGGGTAAGTATTTTGAATGTGATACTCTTGGGGATATTTGAGAGAGTATTCAGCGGCCTACGAGCCTTAGGCGGTATGGTGTTATGCTTGGGTCTCGTGAGGTGAGCCTATGTTGAGAATTGTGGTATTACGGCAAGGAGAAGTATCAATTTGAAGGTAAGTAAGAAGAAACTTGGGTAAAATAGGACAACTTGGTAGTAGCCCGGACCGGCATGATAAGGGATACAATTAGTTCTTTGGGTAATCATAAGTTAATGAGTTTTCACATGTGTTTCATGGAAATGCTCTTGGAATTTTTGGTGGCCTGCGCAGCTTGGTTGAGTTAGAAGGATTCAGTCCTGACAGTTAGGTGTTGTACAAATAGGATTCAGATAGTTTCTGATGGTTTCTACCACGGTTAGAGATGTATATTTTCTACTTGCGTGAGGTGCAGGTGATTTATAGTGATTTTGCTTCTAAATAGGGTCAAATGTGAAGTTTTTGACCTGTTGGGTGCCTTCATGAGGTTATATATTCCCGAAGAGTCAATGTGTGGAGTGTAGGGTGCTTCATTGATATTGCGACGCTCTCTTGTTGAATCGCCTGTTGATATTCAAGGTTCCTTGGTAACACGGAAGAATTATAGGTGTATCCCTCGTGTAATGATTGAGTACTAGGGATGTGCTATGTATTCGAGCACTGGAGTTGAGAGCAGATATAGTAATTGGTGCGCTTCGTTACTTCAAGACTGAGAGTTCTCATAAACAAGTTATTTGTGATAGTGAACTATGTAGATGCGAGCAAGCTAGTCAGATGTTAGTATGTACAATGGTTCCGTCATTCTGAACTTCTCGGTGAGTTATCTATTTGTTGTGAGTGACCAAAGTTGATTTAGGGTTATTGGTAGGCCAGTATGGGTGTGTGTTCTGCACCGGGTCGGAATTGTTGGCTCCGAATTTCTATTGTTGAGGAATGTACCTATCACGACCCCGAATGCTAAGCCGGCCGTGATGGCCCCTATCATGGAACTAGGCTAGCCAACCATTTCAGATTATTAATATATCCCATAATTTCCCCAAAATTTAGCAGATATCAAAAATATCAGAAAGAGATAAAACAATTATACACTTCCCCAAAACCTGGAGTCAACTGTCATGAGCATCTAAGACTGAAAATACAATGTAGAACAGTGACTTAGTACAACAAAAGTCTGAGGTACAAAAGACCAAAAGAAACTATAATCTCAGGGAAGGAAAGGAGATGATCTAGGGACACTGAGCAGCTACCTCAATCCTCGAACAACTCCAAGCTCATCTGGAAATCAACTAGTGAGATGGTCTGGTACCTGGATCTGCACACAGAGGTGCATGGAGTAACGTGAGTACGCCAACTCAGTAAGTAATCAATGTAACTAAGAATTTGAGTGTAGTGACGAGCATTTAAATCATGTAAATCCATATAATGAATAACAGTGGAAATGAATAAAACAAGTCAAAAATCTACAATTCCGAATATTCCATAAAAACTCCGGTTTCCATTTCAAAATCTCGTATAAAAAAAACATTTATCCAACATTTGTTATCAGAGGCTCATTGTAAAGAAGAGTGTAAACATCATTTTCATAAAATATAAGCCCCTCAGGCACAATATCACTCACAATAAAGCCTCTCGGGCAAGCCTCTCAGTCACTCGTGACTCCACTATCAGTATCTCTTACTCTCACTTCACACTCACACTCAGCAGGTACCATGAACACACATCACTGGTGCGACGGGAAGCCCGCTCCACTACTATATATATATTTTATACTGCTGCGGCGTGTAACACGATCAATATATACAAGATACGTTGAGCCGTGCAACCCGATCCATATAATAGTCGACTGCGCTCGCTAGGGGTGTACAGACGCCTAGAGGGGCTCCTTCAGCCCAAGCGCTATATCTGCCATGGCGTGCAACCCGATACATATATAACATATATATTCCGAATGCAACCCGATACATATATAACATATATATTATTGCGGCCTGCAACCCGACCCACATGTAATATATAACATACATATTACTGCGGCGTGCAACCGTCCCGTAACTATACTCACATACTCGGTGCTCGTCCTAAAACACATATGTACTGTTGCGGCGTGCAGCCCGATCCATAGTTGTCCTCACATACTCGGAGCTCGGCCTGACTCAGTCACCCTCACAAGCAACTTGGGCAATTTATCTCAACTCACGGCCCTCAGCCCCAAATACCTTTCAGAATTTTCAAAGCAGTGTGATAACAGTGAAAATAACAACGAGTAGGAACATGACTGAGTTCAAAATTGTTCTAAGAGGATAGGGTTAGAATAGTGTAATAGTACCAAAACATGGAAAAATGCCCCTGAGGGTCTAAACAGGTCGGCACTTGGCCCCAAAACATGGATCGAAGCCCATAAACAAGTATAAACTTCTGAAAGACAGGATGTCGTAAGGTTTCAAATCGAATATGCAACTTAATAGTCGATACAGGATGGACCAAGTCACAATCCCTATCGATTCACGCCCCGAAGCCCATCACTTAGCATGTGCGTCAACTCATTTATCAACACAATATCAATAACGGGGTGTCATACCCTCAGATTTAGAGTTACAATCATTACTTACCTTGAAATAGTCCAAAAGCTACTCCGCGATGCGCTTGCCCCTCAAATTGGCTCCCAAATGCTCCGAATCTAACAAAAATCAGATTAACATCATGAATATACGCTAACGGAACAAAACTCAATCGAAAGATTTAAATTTTAACACAAATATCGAAATTCAGCCAAATCTGAGCCCCGTGCCCACGTCTCGGAATTCAATAAAATTTACATCACTAGAATCCTCATCCTCCCACGATTCTATATATACCAAAAACTCCACTATCGGACCATAATTGCCTACTCAAATAACCAAAGGAATTTCCAAATTTCCTCCCCATTTTTTCTCAACTTTTTCCACTTTAATTCTTCAAATTACAAGCCTAATCCATACAAAATAGCATAGAAACGAGTCTTATAATCCAGGAACCTACCTCCACTGAAGACCCTCGAATTCTTTCTTTCGTTTGCTCTCAAACAGTCTCCACCCGCAACAATGGAAGAATAACCGAAATTTCGCGCAGGCACTCTTTTATACTGTTCTGCCCAGTTAATCCACACCTGCAGACCTTTCCTCGCACCTGCGGTCCCCTGTGCGCATCTGTGGAAACCCACTAACAGTCCAATTCTCGCACCTACGGTCCCTTTTCCGCACCTGCGGCTTCATAGGTGCGGCCAATTCTTCGCACCTGCGGACTCCTCCTGCCGAGACTCTTTTCGCGCCTGCAAATGGACCTTCGCACCTGCAGCTGCCGGTCTGCAGGTGTGGCCACATCAGTTGCTTAACACCAACAGCTATTTGCTGAATATTTCCTAAGTTCAAACCTCCGCCAACCATCTGAAATCAATCCCGAGTCCTTCGGGGCCCCAACCAAACATCCCAACACACCCCATAGCATCATTCAAACTTAGCCGAGCCTTCGAAACACCAAAAGCACCAGAATTACATCAGATTCAAACCTAACTCTAAAAACGTCTAAACTTCGCCAATGATGTCGAAACCAACCAAAACACATCTGATTGACCTGAAAATTTGCACATATATCCAAAATGACATTACGAACCTACTCCAATTATCGGAATTCCATTCTGACCCCTATAGCTTATTTTTCACTACCGACCGGAAATCGCCAAAAACTAACTTTCGCAATTCAAGCCTAATTCTACACCAGACATCAAAACTCTGTTCCGAACACACTCCTAAAAAAATATTCATCCTCGAATGGGACTAGAAACATACCTGGAGTCTCGAATAAGTGAGGATATATGTCCCGCATCTCCCGCTCGGTCTCCCAAGTGGAATCCTCCACCGGCTGTCCTCCCCACTGAACCTTTAATGAAGCTATATCCTTAGACCCTAAATGTCTGACCTAACGACCCAAAATAGCCACAGGCTCTTCCTTATATGACATATCACCCTTGGGTTGAACCATGTTGAGGTCCAAAACATGAGATGGGCCACCAACATACTTCCGGAGCATCGAATCATAGAAAACAAGATGAATACTCGATAAGCTGTGAGGCATGGCAATCCTACAAGCCACCCCTGCAATCCTCTGAAGCACCTCAAAAATCCAATAAACTGGGGACTCATCTTTCCCTTCTTTCGAATCTCATTACACCCTTCATGGGTGACACCTTCAACATTACCTTCTCCCCAACCATGAAAGACACATCTCGGGCCTTCCGGTCCGCATAACTCTTCTGCCTAGATTGTGCCGTGCGAAGCTGCTCCTGAATCAATTTCACCTTTCCCTACGCATCCTGAGCCAAGTTTGTGCCCAATAGCCTAGCCTCGCCCGGTTCAAACCAACCAACCGGATATTTGCACCACCTACCATATAAAGCCTCATACGGAGCCATCTGTATACTCGACTGATAACTATTATTATATGCAAACTCCGCGAGTGGTAGAAACTGGTCCCATGAACCCCTAAAATCAATGACACGGGCACGCAACATATCCTCCAAAATCTGAATAGTACGCTCCGACTGCCTGTCGGTCTGAGGATGAAACGATGTGCTCAACTTGACCTGAGTACCCAAATCTCTCTGTACGACTCTCCAAAACTGAGATGTGAACTGAGTACCTCTGTCAGAAATGATAGACACTGGAACCCCATGCAATCAGACAATCTCCTTGATATAAATCTCAGCTAACCGCTCCGAAGAATAAGTAGTACTAACAAAAATGAAGTGCACGGACTTGGTCAGCCGATCCACAATAACCCATATAGCATCAAACCTCCTCGAAGTCCGTGGGAGTCCAAATACGAAGTCCATGGTGATCCGCTCCCACTTCCATTCCGAAATATCAAATCTTTGAAGTAGTCCACCTGGCCTATGGTGCTCATACTTGACCTGATGACAGTTGAGAGACCAAGCCACAAACTCAAAAATATCTCTCTTCATCCGCCTCCACCAATAATGTTGTCTCATATCCTGATACATCTTCGCGGCACCCGGATGGATGGAATGCCGCGAACTATGGGCCTTAGCTAGAATCAAATCTCGAAGCCCATCTGCATTGGGCACGCAAATCCGTCCCTGCATCCTTATGACCCCATCATCACCAATAACCACATCCCTAGAATCACTGCGACGGACCCTGTCCTGAAGAACAAGCAAATGTGGATCATCATACTGGCATGCTCTGATCTGATCATAAAGAGAAGACCTGGAGGCTACACAAGCCAATACCCGTGGAGGCTCTGATAGATCCAATCTCACCAACTGACCTACTAAAGCATGAACATCAAGTGCTAAAGGGCGCTCTGCTACTGGAAGGTATGCTAAACTCCCCAAACTCTTCGCTTTGCGACTCAGTGGATCGGCTACTATATTGGGCTTCTCCGGATGATATAAGCTAGTGAGGTCATAATCCTTGAGATGCTCTAACCACCTCCTTTGACGCAAATTCAGATCCTTCTTCTTACGTATATGCTGCAGACTACGTTGATCAGTGAAACTCTCACAATGCACTCCATACAAATAATGACGCCAAATCTTCAAGGCGTGAACAATAGTTGCTAGCTTAAGATCGTGCACTGGATAATTCTTCTCGTGCACCTTCAACTGGCTGGACGCATAAGAAATCACCCTACCGTTCTGCATCAAAACTTCTGCAAGGCCAACTCTCGAGGTATCACCGTAAGCTGTATAAGAATCGGAACTCGTAGGAAAAATCAATACCGGAGTTGTAGTCAACGCTGACTTGAGATGCTGAAAGTTCCCCTCACACTCCTCAGTCCACCTGAATTGAGCACCCTTATGGGTCGGTCTGGTCATAGGTGCTACAATAGATGAAAACCCCTCTAGGAAATAGTGGTAGTACCCTGCAAAACCAAGGAAACTGCGAATCTTAGTAGATGATAACTATCTAGGCCAACTCTGCACCGCTTCTACCTTCTTCGGATCAACATGAATACCCTCACTGGACACCACGTTCCCCAATAATGCTACCGAATAAAGCCATAACTCACACTTCAAAATTTTTGCATACAATCTCTTCTCTCTCAAGGTCTGAAGCACAACTCTCAAATGTTGCTCATGATCCTCCCAAGATCGGGAATACACCAAGATATCGTCAGTGCACATGATGACGAAAGAATCAAGATAAGGCCGGAATACACAGTGCATCAAGTGCATAAATGCTATTGGGGCATTGGTCAGTCCGAATGACATAACCAGAAACTCATACTGACCATATCTAGTCCTGAAAGCAGTCTTCGGGATGTCTAGCCCCCGAATCTTCAACTGATGATAGCCGGAACGAAGTCAGTCTTTGAAAATATTCTGGAACCCTACAACTGATCAAACAAGTCACCTATACGAGGCAAGGGATATCGGTTCTTCACCGTAACTCAGTTCAACTGCCGATAATTAATACACATATGCATAGAACCATCCTTCTTCTTTACATACAACACTGGTTCACCCCAAGGTGACATACTAGGCCGAATGAACCCCTTATTTAGGAGTTCCTAAAGCTGCTTCTTTAATTCCTTAAGCTCTGTTGGTGCCATACGATAAGGTGGAATAGAAATAGGTGGAGTGCCTGGCACCAGGTCGATACCAAAATCAATGTCACTGTCAGGTGGCATGCCTGGAAGGTCTGCACACGTCCGAAAAGTCATGGACCTCAGGAACCGAAGCGATAGCGGGAGTCTCACTACTGACATCCCTCACAAAAGCCAGATATGATAAACACCCATTCTCAACCATACACTAAGCCTTCAGGTAGGAAATAACTCTGCTAGGCACATAATCAGAAGAACCTCTCCACTCAACCCTCGGACATCTGGGCATAGCTAAGGTCATGGTCTTAGCCTGACAATCAAGAACAGCATGACACAGAGATAACCAATAAATGCCCAATATCACATCAAAATTGACCATGCTGAGTAACAGTAGGTCCACTCGGGTCTCTCGACCCCCAATAGATATCACAAATAAACTGATACACACAGTCCAGAAAACAGTATCGCCCATCGCAGTTGACATATGAACAGATGTAACTAAAGACTCACGGGGCATATCCAAAAAATAGGCAAAATATGAAAAAAAAAATAGGAATATGTAGAACCAGGGTTGAATAAAGCCAAAGCATCTCGGCAGCAGACTATGACAATACATGTGGTTACTGCATCGGAGGCCATAGCATCTAGCCTGTCTGGAAAGGCATACATACGGGCCTGACCTCCACCTGTTAGCCCTCCCCCTCTAGGGCGACCTCTAGCTGACTGACTACTACCCCTGGCTGCCTAGGTGAGTGGTGAAGTAACTGGAGATGAGGTCGAAGGCTGGCTCCTCAGCTGAGATGGACCTCTAAGAAGATGAGGACACTGCCTCCTCATATGCCCAATCTCTCCAGACATATAACAGCTCCCTAGAGCTGGAGATTGGGATTCAAATGAACCCCTGGCACCAGAATGGACTCTAGGAGAACCATGCATAGAAGAACCCTGAGCTGATGGTGCTGGAGCTGCACTGTGGGATGGAAGGGCACCGAATGAAGAATGGTATGGCTGAAAACCTCAAGGGCCATGTCCCGAAGATGCACCTCTATAGGCTGGGCGGCCTAACCGAGGAGTCCTGAATGAACGACCTCTATCATGCTGAAACTGCCCCTAGAAGGAGAACCATTAGAACCACCCGATCCACAAGGCTTTCTGGCCTCTCTCTCTACTCGCTCCTGGCGGCGAACCGACTCACTATCTCGAGCAATATCGAGAACCTGCTCGAATGTAGCATCTAATACTCTCTCCGGGTCATAAAAAGGCGTAGCTGATAAGTAAAGCCATCTAAAAACCTCTTAATCCTCTCCTTGTCAGTAGGGACCAACTCGGTGGCATGACGAGAAAACTCCGAAAACCGCATGTCATATTACGTCACTGATAGCTCTCCCTGATGCAGTTGCTCAAAAATCCTGCGCTGCTCCTCCCAGTGAGACTAGGGTTCATACTTCTCCAAGAAGATAGTGGAGAACTGCTGCCAGGTAAGGGTTGACGAACCAACAGGCCTACGCCTCTAAAAAGACTCCCACCAAGTGAAGGCAGCAACAGAGAACTGAAAAGTAGCAAATGAGACCCCATTATCCTCCAAAATCCCAGCAGTACGCAGCATCCTCTAGCACTTATCTAGAAAACCCTGGGCATCCTCGCCCTCGACACCACTGTATGTCGGCGGTTGTAGTCTACTAAACCTGTCCAGCCTACGCTGCTCATCATCCGGCATAGCTGGGACCACGAAGTCCTGTACTGGAGCAACCGGCTGGGCTGGAACTGCCCCCGGTGTCTGATGGCCCTGAGCAGCCTGCTCAGGTGTCCGGGCAACTGGAGTCTAATTGCCTCTCCCGGCCTGAGAAGTAGTGGCAACTGCTTCAGCAAGGGTTGTACACACCGTCAAGATCTTAGCCAAGGTCTTGTGAAGACCCGGAATAACAATAGGCACTGCAGGTGCCTGAGCCTGTTCCGCTGGAGCATCTGTGGCGGGAACCTGATCTTGAATTGTAGGGGGATCAACTGATACTGCCCTTGCTACCGCACGGGCTGGCCCCTACCTCTACCACGGCCTCGACCGCAGCTTCGACCCCTCGCTGGTCTAGCTTGTAGTTGATCGCAATGATTAGTGGCGCGAGTCCTCACCATCTGTAAGAGAATGAAACAACAGAAGTTTAGACTTCCATAACCAATTAAATGGAACGACATAATTCAAGAAAAAATGAGATAAGCACAGACGTCTGCGTACCGATCCGCAAGACTCTACTAAACCTGCTCATGACCGTTGAGTCCTATGTGAACCTGGATCTGATACCAACTTATCACGAGCATAAATCCTAAGCCGGCAGTGATGGCGCCTATCATGGAACTAAGCTAGCCAACCATTTTAGATTATCAATATATCAAAAATTTAGCAGATTTTAAAAATATCAGAAAGAGATAAAACAAATACACACTTCCCCAAAACCTGGAGTCAACTGTCATGAGCATCCAAGACTGAAAATACAATGTACAGTAGTGACATGCTACAACAACAGTCTGAGGTACAAAAAACCAAAAGAAACTATAATCTGAGGGAAGGAATTGAGGTGAGCTGGGGACGCTGAGCATCTACCTCAATCCTCGAACAACTCCAAGCTCGTCTGGAAATCAACTAGTGAGATGGTCTGGTACCTGGATTTGCACACAGAGGTGCAGGGAGTAACGTGAGTATGCTAACTCAGTAAGTAATTAATGTAACTAAAAACTTGAGTGTAGTGACGAGCATTTAAATCATGTAAATCCATATAATGAATAACAGTGGAAATGAATAAAACAAGTCAAAAATCTACAATTCCGAATATTCCATAAAAACTCCAGTTTCCATTTAAAAATCTCGTATAAAAAAACATTTATCCAACATTTATTATCAGAGGCTCTATGTACAGAAGAGTGTAAACAACATTTTTATAAAATATAAGCCCCTAGGGCACAATATCACTCAAAATAAATCCTCTCAGGCAGGCCTCTCAGTCAGTCGTGACTCCACTATCAGTATCTCATGCTCTCACTTCACACTTGTACTCAACAAGTTCCATGAAAACACACCACTGCTGCGCGGGCAGCCCGCTCCACTAATATATATATATATATATATATATATATATATATATATATATATATATATATATATATATATATATATATATATATATATATATATATATATATATATATATATATATATATATACTGAGCGGCGTGCAGTACGATCCATATATATAACATACGTTGGGGCGTGCAGCCCGATCCATATAATAGTCGATTGCGCTCACTAGGGGTGTATAGACTCCTGGAGGGGTTCTTTCAGCCCAAGCGTTATATATGTTGCACCGTGCAGCCCGACCCATTATGTATATTGATGAGGCATGCAGCCCGATCCATATATAACATATATATATATATTGCTGCAGCGAGCAACCCCAGCCATATATATATATATATAATCTCTATTGCTGCGACGTGCAACCCGACCCGCATATAAATATAACATATATATATATAAATATATTATTGTGGCGTGCAGCCCGTCCTATAACTATTCTCACATACTCGGTGCTCGGCCTAAAGCACATATATACTACTGCGGCGTGCAACCCGATCCATAACTATCCTCACATACTCGTCTCTCGGCCTGACTCAGTCACCCTCACAAGCCACTTGGGCAATTTATCTCAACTCACGGGAATCAACCCCAAATAAGTTTCAGAGTTTTAAAAGCAGAGTGGTAAAAGTGAAAATATCGACAAGTAGGAAACATGACAGAGTTCACAATTGTTCTAACAGTGTAGGGGTAGAATAGTGTAAAAGTAACCAAACATGGAAAAATGCCCCAAAACATGGCTCACAGCCCATAAACAAGTATAAACTTCTGAAAGACAAGATGTCGTAAGGTTTCAAATCGAATACACGGCTTAATATTCGCTACGGGACGGACCAAGTCACAATCCCTATCGGTGCAAGCCCCCACGCTCGTCACCTAGCGTGTGCATCACCTCATTTATCAACACAATATCAATAACAGGGTGTCATACCCTCAGGTTTAGAGTTACAATCATTACTTACCTGGAAACAGCCCAAAAGCTACTCCGCGATGCGCTTGCCCCTCGAATTCACTCCCAAATGCTCCGAATCTAACCAAAATCATATTAACATCATGAATATACGCTAACGGCAACCCAATCGAAAGATATAAAATTTAACACAATTCTCGAAATTCATCCAAATCCGAGCCCCAGACCACGTCTCGGTATTAAATAAAATTTACATCACTAGAATCCTCTTCCTCCCACGATTCTATACATACCAAAGAATTCACAATCGGACCATAATTTCCTACTCAAATCACCAAAGGAATTTCAAAATTTCCTCCCCATTTTCCCCAACTTTTTCCACTTTAATTCTTCAAGTTACAAGCCTAATCCGTACAAAATAGCATAGAAACGAGTCTTATAATCCGGGAACTTACCTCTACTGAAGACCCTTGAATTCTTTCTTCAATTTTCTCTCAAACAATCCACCCGCATGCAACAATGTAAGAATAACCAAAATTTTGCGGAGGCACTCTTTTATATTGTTGTGCCCAGTTAATCTGCACCTGGAAAAACCTACTAACAGTCCAATTCTCGCACATACGGTCCCTTTTCCGCACATGCGGCTTCGCAAGTGCGGCCAATTCTTCGCACCTGTGGACTCCTACTGCCTAGACTCTTTTCGCACCTGCGATGGACCTTCACACCGGCATCATCGCACCTGCGGCTGCCTGTCCGCAGGTGCGGCCACACCAGTAGCTTAACACTAGTAGTTATTTGCTGCAAATTTCTTAAGTCCAAACCTCCGCCAACCATCCGAAATCAATCCCGAGCCCATCGGGGCCCTAACCAAACATACCAGCACACCCCATGACATCATTCAAACTTAGTCGAGCCTTCAAAAAACCAAAAACAACACAAAAACACCAGAATTACATCAGATTCAAACCTATGAACTTTAAAAACTTCTAAACTTCACCAAAATCATAACACATATCAAAAATGACATTACGAACCTGCTCCAACTATCGGAATTCCATTCCGACCTCTATATCCTGTTTTCCACTGCTGACCAAAAAACGCCAAAAACTAACTTTCGCCAATTCAAGCCTAATTCTACACCGGACATCAAAACTTCATTCCGAACACACTCCTATGTCCCTAATCACCTAAAGAAGCTATTTGAACCATAATATCTGCATTCCGAGGTCGTTTACCAATAAATCAACTCCCACTTAGCTTTTTCAACTATTAAGCTACTTCAAGAGACTAAGTGTCTCTGATCTCACCATGACCACCCCGAACCAACCGACCCAACACAACATAAATAGGCTAAGCAACATACGATAAAGAATAAATGGAGAAAATGGGGCTAATATCACGAAATAACCGGCGGGGTCGTTACAGTATCATTCGATTGTGATTGAGTTTATTCATGTTCTGGAGTGATATATGAGTTACCCTTTGGTGTTGCGGGGATTTGTCGTTCTTAGTTATATTCACATATGGTGTAGTTCTAGTTGGGCTTTCTAGCTAGATTTGAGTAAGGTAAGTAATTGGGTATTGCGAGGGTGAGACGTTTTGGTTATGTTCTTTCTTATTCGTGTGGCATGGTATCGTCCGATTTCCCCGTGGTTATGGAAATGCACTTTGAATACTTAATGTCCAATTTTGATTGGCTGTTGATTTTGGGGAAGGTGGCTTGAAATATTTCACGTGGACCAGCGTTTGGATGAGATCACGCAGTGTAGCAAGGTTATGTAGGGGTATGACATTTGGTATTGGATTCATGTGTTTTGAGTTTTCACGATATGTGCTAGGCTTTTAGCATGATGCTGTGATGGTAATTGTTAATGGCAGGATGGTCATCTCGTGTGAATCTTTTATATAATTTGATTACACTGAGATGTTGCTAATTGAGTGCACGAGTTGCAAAGGTTATGGATTCGAATTGTATCGATGTTCCATGTCAGTAGAGTGGTCTTGTTAGATGAGAAGAGGTCATTGGACCTAGAATGAATATTGTCAGAATTGTCTACATCATAGTTGGAAGGATAAATATTGAGAGTCGGCTTAGAAATCTCCTATAATTCTTGTTTGGGAAGGCGGAGCTTCATGTATGACTGATCGAATGAGTGGTTGTTAGTTTCTACATGTTTCTTTCATCATCAGAAGTATATTAAAGTGTTAGAGCGAGGCATTTCTTGATAAGAGGTTATGTACCGGCATTGGGTTGTTCTGAACAGCTATTGTGATTGGGAGTTATCACTATGGGTGTTTGAGTCATCCGATGTATTATGTGATTTCATCTTAGGTGCATGTATGGCTTGATTCAGCATGATCACACTTGTTCAGTTTATAGTTGTGGAATTTTGATCTTGTATATTATTTCAGAAGTGGGAATTTGGTTCTAAGGTTTATGGGTCAGGATTGGATTTCGAAATTTCAATTGTGTTGTGCTATTGGACCTATATGGGATAGGGTAACGTGGGATCACCCCTGAGTATGTGCATGGTAGGATATACGGCAATTTGATGGTGTTGGAGAACAACTCTTGGCGCGTTTGAGGACGAACGTATATTAAAGTGGGGGGAGGATGTAACGACCCGGTCGGTCATTCTGAGAGTTTAGCCATGTTTCCCCCGTTTCAGCTTCATTATGTTGTGTTAGATTGGTTGGCTCGGGTTCAGAGCAATTTTTGGAGAGAAATGAGACACTTACTCTCTTAACTTGGTTCAACAGTGAAAAAGTCAACCGAAAGTTGACTTATTGGTAAACGACCTCGGAATGTAGACTTTATGGTTCGAATAGCTTCATTAGGTGCTTGGGGACTTACTAGTGTGTTCGGAATGTGGTTTTGATTTCCAATGTACAGTTAAGCTTGAATTGGCGAAAGTTAGTTTTTGGCAATTTCCGGTCCGCAGTGGAAAATAGGCTATCGGGGTCGGAATGGAATTCCGGATGTTGGAACAGGTTAGTAATGTCATTTTGGATATGTGTGCAAATTTTCAGGTTATTTGAACGTTTTATAATTGGTTTCGGCATCATTGGCGTAATTTAGAAGGTTCAAAGTTCATAGGCTTGAATTTGATGTGATTTTGGTGCTTTTGCGTTGTTTTTGGTGTTTCGAAGGCTCGACTAAGTTTTAATGGTGTTATGGGGTGTGTTGGTAGGTTTGGTTGAGGTCCCGAGGGCCTTGGGTGTATTTCGGATACTCAAACGGGCACTTTTGGTCTTTGGGAGATTGCTGGTTTTCGGGTGTTTTAGCAGCAGTGGTTTGTTCATTGTGATCGTGTGAGTTCATCCACGGTCGTGTAGAGTAAAGTTTGAGGCAGGAAGATTTTTTCTATGGAATCGCGTAGTAAGGTTTGCGATAGCATAGGTTGGACAGCCAGAGCAGTGTTATCGTGTGTGGTGCATTGCGATCACATAGGTCTTCTGAGGCGCGTGAGAGGGATGTATGTTTGAGCTACGTGAACGCGAGTGTTTGTATGCGAACGCGTAGAGTGGATTGGACTGTGCATCACAAATGCGTGGCTAGAAACGCGATCGCATTGAAGGAATATTTAGTGTTGGGCAGAATGTTTTAAAATCCCATTTTTGCGAATTTAGTCCATTTTTTCCTCCATTGTTGAACGGGTATGGATATCTTTAAGAGGGATTGAAGAGGAAATAGAAGGGAATCACTTGGAGGTAAGATTTCCTACTTCATAACTCGATTCTATGTTGTTTTCGAAGTAATTAAACCGAAAATTGTTGGATTTAAACCCAAGATTAGGGAGGTGAGGTGCATGAAAATTGAAATTTTCTTTTGATGATTTGAGTGGGCAATTGTGGTCCGATTGTGGTGTTCTGGGTATGTATATAATCGTGGGAGGTTGAGGATTCTAGTGATATAAATTTTATAGAATTTCGAGATGTGGGCTCAGGGCTCGGGGCTCGGAATTGGCCAATTTCGAGAATTTTGTCTAAAATTGATAGTTTTTGTTTGAGCCTTGTTCATTTAGAGTATATTGATGATCTTAATCTGATTGTGATAGAATCGAAGCATTTGGGAGCCGATTCGAGGGGCAAGAGTATTGCAGAGTAGCTTTCCGGGCTAGTTTGAGGTAAGTAATGGCTATAAATCTTGTCTTGAGGGTATGAAACCCCGGACTTCGTGTTTCTCGCTATTTTTAGAGTGGCGCACACGCCAGATGACAAGTCTGTGGCATGCACTGATTTATGGATTTTGACTTGGTCCTCTCCGTGGCAATTATTGAGCTGCGTATTTTACTCTAACCCATATGTTAATTTGTGTTCTAAACTATTGCTATATTTGGGATGTAAGCCATGTTTGGGGCCTTGTGCCGGCTTGTTTGGACCCCTTGGGGGCTTTTTACTACTATTTTCTCATTGTGTTGACTTATAATTTACACTCAATCATGTTATGCTTAACTGATTTTGAAACTCAACCTTATTTACACTATTTTGAGATATAAAATGATGTTTTTGGGTCGAGTACACCGTTTTACTGATACGCCCGAGGGGCTTTTGAGATTGTCTGGTCGAGTGAGGCCGAGGGCCTGATTGTGAGGATATGATATGCCACAAGGTGGCTTGATATTAGAGCTTGAGCTGAAGGAGCCCCTCCGGAGTCTGTACACACCCCCAGTGAGCGCAGGTACCTACTGAGTACCGAGTGCCGAGTGCCACGTGTCGATTGACGAGCGATTGGGAGGCATGAGTGACTATGAGGTATGCTTAAGGGGCTGATTATGAGTGACTGTGAGGTATTCCCGAGGGGCTGATTATGAGTGACTGTGAGGCATGCCCGAGGGGCAGTTTCTGATACATTTTTTTTTTACCCGAGGGGCTACTTATGATTTTACCACTTTCACTCTGAACTTATGAAATATGTTTTGCCCGAGGTGAATTTTATGACTTTTATAGTTTTTACACTAAACTTCTTGAAAGTTATGTTGAAACTATTGGCAAGTATATTTCCAAATGATTTTACTGAAATCAGCTTTCAAGCATAATGATTTAATGTATACATTGTTGGAGAGAAAGGTTGTGCTTATTGTAAAATGATGATTTGATTTTATGTGTTTCTTACTGCTCTAACCTACTTTATTTTCATTATTACTGAGTTGGCGTATTCACATTACTCCCTGCACCTCATGTGCAGATCCAGGTGTTAGGGCAGCATGAGCTGTGTATCTGTTCCAGATACTTCTCGGAGATTTTTTGCGGTAGCTGCACCGTTCGCATCCCTGTTCTCTTCTGCTTACTTTATAGAGTTTATTTACATTTTTTTTTGTTGTCTATTTTCTGTAGATGCTCATATCTTCTTGAAAGTTATGTTGAAACTATTGGCAAGTATATTTCCAAATGATTTTACTGAAATCGGCTTTTAAGCGTGATGATTTAATGTATACATTGTTGGAGAGAAAGGTTGTGCTGATTGTAAAATGATGATTTGATTTTATGTGTTTCATACTGCTTTAACCTGATTTATTTTCATTACTACTAAGTTGGCGTACTCACATTACTCCCTGCACCTCATGTGCAGATCCAGGTGTTAGGGCAGGGTGAGCTGTGTATCTGTTCCAGAGATTTTTCGCAGTAGCTGAACGCGTCTGCATCCCTGTTCTCTCCTACTTACTTTATAGAGTTTATTTACATTTTTTTGTTGTATACTTTCTGTAGATGCTCATAACTAGTGACTCCGGGATCTCGGGGGATTGTATTTAATATTCAGTGTAGCTTTAACTGTTTTTAAAATGTTTAAAAGAAACCGTCATGGGTTATCAGTTTAGTAATGGTGTAAATAGAAGATTATTACGGTATGAGTGTGGTTTTGGCTGGCCTAGTTCCACGATAGGCGCCATCACGACTGGTTTAGATTTGGGGTTGTGACAGTATGTAGGCGATTCAAAGCCAGAATTCAGCCACAATTTTCTTAAAATCTTACTTAATATCTGCATAATCCCACAACTCATAATCTTCCTCAAGTCCATGACATTGCTGCAATACGTGCCTAAAAGCCAGGACAAAATTGATCTTGAGTCAATTTCTGTGCCCGAAAACTCTTTTTTCATCTCCGGATAAAGAGTTGACGACCAATTTTGACTTTTCCTTTTAAGATTATTTTTATTGATACTTAATAATTTACAATAACTGTGGTTAAAATATTTTCTAATAAATAATAATTATTTTTATATAAATATAATAGGAAATTAGTAATTAATAGTGTTGAAATTAATAATTTGGTATTGCATAATTATAAAATATATCATTCTTACCATTTTTGAAACTATTAAAATAATTTTCTATTTTGATATACAAGTTTTATTATCAATTTAACAAATTAATACTTGATTTTAATTCATTTGTGTATGGTTTATATATGAAAAATTAACTTCATAATTTGGGTAAATAAGGTATTTTACTAAATAATTAATTAATTACAATAATTTATAGTGTATTTGATGATTATATTTTTCTCACATTAAATTTGAATTATTTTTTAATTAAATTAATTTAAAAGGGTTAAAGACTGAAAGGTTACAATTGCAAAAGACTCAATTAAACTCAATTCGGCTATTTGATTAGTCAATTCTAGCGCAAAATGCTAGCCCAACCGCACCATACCCTGTCCAAAATCCCCCCTCTATTCCACCTTGGCGATCATCCAAAACCCTTGAAGACCAATAAAATTGCGTCGTGTAGCCCATTTTCCCGACTCACTAAGAATGCACAACCAAATCCGGACCGTTGATCCAACTCATCAACGGTTTAGAATTAACTCCCATTTTTCTCTTGCTTATAATTCACGCGGAAACCTAATCTCCATTGTTGAATTGTAGAGATCCAACGACTGTGTGTTTTCACAATAAGATATCTTTTATAATTCTTATGGCATGACTTATGAGGGCCGCTGATCAAATTATCCAACGGCCCAGATCTCGTCTCTCACCTTAAACCTGAGAGACAACTTAAGTATCTCAAACCCTAATCATTTCTCCCNCCCCCCCCCCCCCCGTCCTTTTCTCCCTCATGTCTTTTCTCTTATTTTTTTAACCTCCAACTCATGAGACCTTTCACAAATCTGTGCAAGATCAACAAAATCAACCACGAAATCATCCATTTTGTACCTGCTACAGCTATTCACACTGATTCCTTTTCATTTCCTCTGATATATTTGAAATTCCCAAATGTGAAACCCCGGACTCAACAATGAAACCTCAAGTCGACTAAAACTCCTTTATGCCCTGTCAAATCAGAAGCATGCATGAAGGATTGTCAACCCTTGTCGTGATTAATCGATGTCTAGAGGTCAAAAACGGTGACCTTTGGATATTGAAGCCTTAACCGATGGGTCTTTGCCTTCAACGGTCGACTTCTCATACCATATAAAATTTCTTCATCATTATTCCCTCTGTATTTTTCCGATTTACCCATTTTGCTTCTGTTATCTACCCCATCATAATCTTCCACTACCTAAGTTCAAATCTTCCAGAACCCTAGACTTTAAGCCACTACAAACAGTAGCCTCAATTGCTCTCACCTAACAATCACAACACACCATTGAATATCATCTATTACCTAAGAGAGTTAAAATCTTTAGATTTTTTCATTGATTTTCGCTTTTTCCATCTTCGATTTTGAGCCTCTTTGTTGTTCGAACTCGAGTTTGGATTCTTGAAATGGATAAACAAAGGCTTTTGTTTGGTTTGCTGCTTATGTAGAAGGTCAGTGTACACCGACCCTTCCTTTTCTTCCAATTATGCTTATTTATTTGGTACTTCGGATGCCCCCTTGATGATTTCCTTTGGTTCATAATGATAATCTTCGATTTCCAGTTATGTTTTATGCTATGCTTATTAATCTTAAATTTTTATCATCCTGATAAATTATGACTTCCTTAGTTTTGCTAGTTAATCTATGTGGATCAAATCCATGACTTAGTTGGATAACATTTGCTATAGTAGATGTTATAAATTCTGTTGAACTCTTGTTATTAGGTAAAAGACTTATGATGTTTTCAATGACAGTTATGATAGTCATGTTATCATGCGTAGCTAACTTGACCAAACTGCGATCTCAAGATTATTTGATGTCACATTGAGAGTTATGCCTGCTACATATGTTCTTGGATTAATGATGTTTCAGCTAAAAGACCTTCATTATAGCGTCCATGCTACACACATAACTTACCTATTTGATTGATTTTCTACTGACACCTTGTTTATCATGTACATTTTAAACTCACATGTCCTTGTGATTTAAAAATCTGTAATGAATTCCATAGATAGATGTTAGGTTATCGACTCTTCTGATGTGTGATGTAATCCTGTAACCTTTTAGGAACACTAGTGTGTATAGTTTTTGTATCTTCTGTTATCTCTTGTATTTATGTGTTCTGTTCATGAACATCCTATTTGCCACTTCGTTTAAGAGAGACTCATGTTGAAGGTATTATAATCTTCACTTAAACTCTGCTACCCTATAGAAGAAAAGTTGAGCCTTGCCTTTTCGGTAACTTAACAACATTGAATCTGAAATATAGGTTAACTGCTATCACTCATGAGCCTAGAGAAAACTCATTGATCCCTGTTTGTCTTGTTTAAAGGGATGCTTCTCTATACTTAGTTGATACTCTTGGCTGTAAAGGTTTAACTGTTGTCTGAACATGGGACGAGAACATGATAGGCTAGAGATAGTACAGTTGAATTTATAGCATGGTTTATAGACAAGCGAATCGGCTTGATCCCAAAATAATAAAATAAATTAAATGAAAAGTATAATACTTAGCATTAAAATTGAAATAAGAAGCAGGCAGCCTGATTTCGGGAGCAAGGCTTCCGAATAATGCGTTTACAATAATATTAGACAAAGACTAAAGTATTATTTAGATTCGTAATAAAGTGTAGCATAATTTTTTATTTAAATTGTGTGTATTACAATGGTTGTTGAAGTCACTATTTATGGATATACCTATGAACAAGGTCCTAGTATCAAGCCCCTCTTAAATGACACGATAATCGGGATCATTGATGAATACGAAATGGTAGGCCATGAATGCCAAAATTCTATACAACGGTTGTATATTTAATAATGAGGAATACTCTTTATTAAATATCGTGTGATGATAAATATTCGTTTGCTCCCGTTCACTATGTTCCCTTCGGGATCTATCCGGTGCCAACTGAAGCTATTATCCTCGGTTTTGGTTTTCACTCGCTTCATTTTCCTTCCTCCTCCGGTTCCACGTGCCACACTATTATTCGAGCATTTAATAGAAACTGATTTTACCCAATACAAATAGTCCCCCGACTTTTCGGTGTCACATCTTTGTGTCACCGGGAAGTTGGTGGAGATTCCTTTCTTGGCATGAAATTTTTCTTAACCCTTCTAAAACGTTTCTTACGCTTTATTAGACGCATGTCTCCTTGCATTTAGCTGCTATACCGTTACTTATATGCCTAATTTTTTTTCCTTCACTTCTAATAGTTTCATAAGCTCTATTAAATTCTTTGCATTTAACTCTCTTCTTCTTCCATGTCTCCTTGTTCTTCTTCAAAAAAGGTCTATTATCTCCTTCTCATTATGGCGTCTCATACTAATCCTTCCAAGAACTCTAGCCTTCTCTTCGGTGGGGGAACAAAGAGGAGTAAAGATAAAGAAGTCGATTTTGTTGCTCATCCTCCCACAATGTGCACCATCATCTCTAAACACCTCAACACTGCCAAGGACTATGAAGAGAAGTTCCCCACTTCGAACTTGGACTGTTGGTAAATATCCTTCTTTCATTCGCCTTTCTAGTATTCCTGATGTGAAGGGGGATTATGGATGCCCTGCCCTAAACATTATTGCTCCCGATCTGCTGGAGTGAGTGACCTTCACTAAGAAAGGTTTTGCGTACGTGTACACATATAACTTCATTTATGGTAAATTTTCTTTGAGAAGGGGACTCGATCCCGTGATTTTAGAATTGTGCCATTGGTACCAGGTCTATTTGGATCAGGTGCGCCCTTTTTCGGGAAAATGGTGGCCTATCTGCGGCGGATGTGCTTAGAAATGAAGGAGCCCCTCACCTTGGCTCATATAATAAACCACTACTCCCCCAAAAATCTTCCGTGGGTGAGTAATAAACTACAATAAACGTGGCCACCGTGCTTTTCTCACTAGCATGGATAATGACAATGATCGTGGATAGATGGAGCGGTTTGTTTTGTCATTGCTACCAGGGACATCATCCAGACCAAAACTCCATCTTTTCACAAATCATGAATAGTTCACGTAAGTTTAAAGTTTATTTATTTCTCTGGAAATATGTTGTTTCATGTCATTAATAACCCTTCTTCGTTCCTTATTTTTAGCAACTTGGTGGACACCACCAACGATTGAAGGCCTTGACTGGTGGGTTCAGAAGATTCTGGACATCACTCCGCTAGATACCTGCCAGTGGAAGGAGTTTGCCCCAAAATATGGGTGGAGGGCCAAGAACCACGGTAAACTAAATTTTCCTTATTTCCATCTTGGTTCATAAGAAAAATGGATAACCTTACCTTTTCGTTTGATTCAGGTCTCCTGCAGCGTTCTGTTTCCATCCTTGATAAGGATGTTTTGGTCGATTCCGCAGAGGCTGCGAGGCTATAAAAAAAGGCTCTCACTAGGATAGGTTCTTTCGAGTCTACTACGGGTGAAGGTGCTTCTTCTAGGAGTCCCCAAATAGAGAACAAGCAACCATAAACGCAACATTCATCCTTGGACTAAGGTAGAAAAAGAAAGTGAAGAAAGACATGCCCGAGCTAGCTGCAATCACTGTGGTTACTGACGATATGGAGAGGCCAGTGATGAAAGGCTTCCCTATAAAGGAGACAATGACCTTTATCCGCTTAACATAATGCTCAATCCAGAGAGCTTGAAACCCCAACCAAGGGCGATGCCCAAGACCTCTAGGAGAATTTGACTTAGTGGAGAATGTTTATTCTCTCTTTTCGATCCCAGTTGTTGCTTCTGGTACCATGAGATCGAGTACCAGGCCTCTTTGGCCTTCGGTTGGTGATAAACTAATAAACAACGCTGCCTCTGTCACATCTCCTTCTCAACCTACAACACTTTCAGCTTCATCTCCTTCCATACCGACCAAACCTTCATCACCAGAAACTGCTACATCTCCCCCACATGCCATAGATGCCCGGGAGGAGGATGTCCCTCCTCCCTAGTCCCAGACCACGAGAAATTGGGGCACATTTACTTGCCCCATTCTGCATATTCTGAGGGAGGAGGAATGTCTCTTTATCGGTGTCAACGGCGCACCATCTACTGTCAAGGTCGGTGGAACTTGCCAATTATCTAAAGTCGATAGCTTCAAAGAAAGAGAAGACTAAAATAAACTCTCTTTCGGGGGAGTGTACGATAAATAACTCCATTCACAATGAAACATCGGTATTGTACTTGTTCTTTTTACTACTTGTTTCTATTCGTTTATTACATTAGGGTTTCTGAATTCGATTGTTTGTTTTAAAGAGAAATTCCTCGCTTCCGGGGACCTTCAGAGATTTACTTCTACCCAAACTCATCCATGAATAAAGAGAAAATATATCTGATTAAGTAAACACTGATAGGATTTCATTAACAACCCCAATTTCCATTTCCATTATTTACTCCATTTTTAAGTTTCACAGTACATAGACTCTTATAGCTGAAGTGGAACAAGTGATTGTAATACATAATGACTAATTTGACTTTCCCAACACCAATACACAACCCACACTATGTTTACAGAGCCTCTAATAGATACAAAGAGTAGAATGATAGTGCCGACAACAAGGCCCCAGCTATGCCTACAACGTAATTGATCACGATGAACAATGACTTATAAAAATGACTAATCGGTTGTTGCAAATATAATTTTGTTTACAAGTCCGGAGTCGAATCCCAAAATGAACTTAGGCTTAACTATAGTTGTTCAATATCGCTAAGAAACACAAGTCCAAACAATTTTCTAATTATAAAGATTATAATGTTTATTTCTATCTAATTAACAAAAAATCTAAAAAGCAGTAGAACTATCAATTAACAAGGATAATGATTGAAGACAAGATTAAGGAGGTCTAGAGTTATGATTTTCCCAATTGTCGGAATCCTTCCCGCTGTGTCTTCTGTAATTTTGCCAAAGTATTCTCTATAAATCGTTAGTACTTTGGGTGTCGTAATTATCTTCCAAGAAACTACCACAATTTACTAGATGTATTCTTCCGAATTACGCTAGTTGGCACTAGTGCAACACTCACTAAAATTGCACCAAGGATTTGTTATTCCTAATACCACCTTTAAACTATCTGTATTGATCCCTCACATACGTTAGGGGTGATGTTTTTCAACAACTACCTAATTATGTACCCTTTTTCCAAGCAATACACACGAAATAGGCACAATCAATTGATGGCCATTCAATCAACAACAATAAACACGTAGTTGAACAAGTCGAGAAATCCAAAGGCTCAGTTATATAAAAAATAACAAGAATTCATCCTCCAAAAGGTTCCATCAAAACCCTAGAAAACAAAATTAGCTATTCATAACAACAATACTAGAATTCATAACCAATAATTTAAATAGAGGAAGAAAGAGGGAAAAAGTGAAGTTGAATCCTTCTCCTTCTTGCTCCTAGCGTGTTCTTGCCTCCCTAAAGTCTTCTCTCCTTCCAAAGTAGTGTCTCTCCCACAAAATAACATTTTAGTATGTATTTATAGTGATTAGGGTTTTTGGAAAGAAATTGCTTCTACTAGTTCGGATTGGAAAAGTTGAATTTTTCTGCCCCGGTCCCGGTCCTGATCTGGCGAAGTGATGCTCACTTCGCTGTCCAAAACTTTCATAATTTCTTCTGCTTCGGTCCCAGTCAAAGTGAGCCTCGCTTCGCTGTCCGAGAGTTTTCTCTTTATCTCGTTTTCACTAATTTTTCTCTCATTTGATCCTTTTCCGCGCAAGTTTATTCCTACACATAAGAAGCATGTAATGAACATATTTTATCATCAAAAGCAATCTGGTCTCCCATAACTCACACAAGAAATAATATATAAACATACTCAAAAATATGCACTTTTCCTCCTTTATCAGTAATACATGACAAACAAAAGATATGTGACCCGAAACTTAAGTGGGGCTCACCAAGTTAATGGGAAGAGGGTGTACCGCAATCACTAATAAATGCTTCCTGGTGTGGAACCACCTGCATCCATTAAAGATGCAGTGCCCCCAGCAAAAGGGACGTTAGATAGTACTAGTATTAATGAATAAGCACGCTCTCAATAGAACAATTAATAATACAAGTAAGAACAATCATAATATGCGTGAAAGCCTCAAACAACATCAAACCTCTAGTTAGGACCAAGACAATTTTAAAATCAACTTCCATTTTTTAAGTTAGGAGATCTTTTGTACCGACATACCACCATTCAAAATACCACCGTACTTTTAGCACAGAGTCTGATCACGACCCGATCGGCTAGGCCGTCTCATCCGATACATCAACCACAATAAAACCATGATCACAATTTCAATTACAATTTCCAGCACAATCACCACCATGTGTGTGGCATGGCTTGCGATCATGACCCGATCGGCTAGGACGTCTCACCATAATGCAGTGTGGATCAACATCATCCTTATCTATCAATCATCTTATCTCAATTAAGGGGAATAATTTCATCACATAAATCTAATCCCAAATACGGGATATAATCACAATGAACTCATACACTGGCACGTGTAGTTTCGGGGTTAGGTTATTTCAACCTACCCTTCCTTAGTGACTATCGATGCTCCCAAAATGTTTATTGTAAAAAGGATTTCAGCTCATTTCATAATATTTTCAGCTCTTTTCATTTCATTGGTACTAGTGGCCACAAATGCAATATCATTCCTGGCACGTCAGCCATATTTCATATTTCATGCTCACCTCTTTCACTTTCAAACATCGTCATGGATTATCAGAAATAAGGAATTATAAATCAATACATATGTACACATATGAACAATTATGATTCTTAATCACATTGAGTCTTTTACCACAACTTTGGCATAATAACTTTCATTTGGAACAAGACTTGAAGTCATAACGTTTTAATACAGAATCCATAATTTGAACACATTCTCAAGTGATAACATAATATGGTAAGAGCATTCAGAAGAATGTATATTTTTTGACACAAATCTTATTTGGAATAGTCGAATTTAAAATGAATAACTCGGGATATAAGAAATAAGAAATTATCCCATCATACTTGAGATTTATGAGAACATTGCGAGATTCAATTTTAAGCGAGAAGTTTAGCCAACATACCTCAAATTTGCCCTGAAATGATACTACAATGATCTACTGCACTAGGAAACTTCAATCTACTATAACAACATCCGATGGGAACAGTATTAGTAACAAATTCAACAGTTTAGGCCATTTAGACACTTTATCAAACACCTAGTAGGCATAAATATCTGCATCTCTTAACCATAGAATTAGTTCATCCAACTACAACCATTTACCAAATATTTATCCCACCATCATTCTTAAACAATTTATAACTTCCAACATCACATGCATGACCATCCATCCACACCCAACCAAAAAAATTCCATCAAATAATCACCTTTCATTCTCTATAATGGTTATGCATTTAAATGTGGAACCTATGGCTTCCAATCACAACCCCATGAGTTCCAATACTTCATTCATACTCATATTACCATAATAAATCTATGCATTTAAGTCTTAGGGTGTATAATTACCTTTTGGAAGAAATCATGCAAAACCCTCCATTGAGTTTTTGAAGACATTTCTTGAGTATCTAAGGACTTCACGGTGGATTGGGTTATTTCTAGTGTGGTAATGATAGGATTTACACAAATATAATGGGGATTACTTACATTGAAGATGGGAGGAGTTGGGGGTCTTGAGAGAGCGGGGGAAAGCTCCAAAATTCGTCCAAATAAAATGGGGATAATGAGCCTAGGAAATGACTTAAAATGAACTTTAGTTGGGGCGCGCACAGTCTGGCGAAGTTAACCTCACTTCACTGTCCATAGCATGCAAGAGAAGATAGGATATGTGCCCAGTCTGATGAAGCGAGCCTTGCTTCGCTGTCCGCCAAAATATTTGGGTGGTCTGGCTTTAGTAATTTAATCATAACCTTTAGTAAGAATGTCAAAATGACGATCGACTTGATGCGTTAGAAACTAGACTCAAAGGGCTACACTCTAGGGGCAGAATTTATATTATGAGAGTTATTTACATTCAAAGTTAAGTGTTGTGCAAATTTTGATATCTATTAACACTTAATATTTCCAAATTGTTCCAAACAACTTCTTCTCATGTACAAACCTCCTTAATATGTTCCAACACACTCTCTGTATGTATTTTACAAGTCAAAATAATATGTTTTTATCACGTAGGTCTCATTTGGTACTCAAAAGCATTACTCCCAATTATCATTGGTGCATTATAAAGTCTTAAACCTTAGAAAATTTGATGGGGCCCTACATTCTTCCCCACTTGGGAATATTCATCCTCGAATGTTGGATCCTAGCCTTTTCCATACGTTGAGAGAGTGCTTAAGTTTCCTTGACACTTGTTTATCTCCTTTAGTTTCTCAAACCATAATGGACTCCATGGATACCCACAAGTCTTATCTATGTACGGAGTCGTTCTTCTCACCCCTAATTCATCATCCTAATCGTTCATAACTTACCCTCAAGCCTTAGTTCCTAAAAATTTAACTAACTCCGCGAATTTTCAGAAATTTCGGCAGAGCTTTCTTTGTATATAGGTTGATCCACCTGTTAAGGCCACATAAACTAGACAAAGAAACATATCCATATGCCATAGAATGAACCATAAATATACATAGTACTAAACACACCTTTTCATTGTTTTTAACTTACATAACTGCTCCAAGCCATGGAGGTGCACATACATGAGCGTAAAACATAATACCCCCAAGAAGAGGGCTTCCAATTGTGTTTACATACTATTACTTTGTCCTACAAATAAGTGAGTTTATATCCTCTTCACAACTTCTTCCGCCTCCTAAGTTTCTTCTTCCACATGTTTTCCCACCATAATGCCTTAACAGATGAAACCTCCTTGGTTCTCGGCTTTCAAACATGCCTACAAAAGATGGTAACAAGAACCTCTTTATAGATCATACCTTCATTTATTCCAACATTTTTCACAAGGACAACGAGTCATGGATTTCCAATACTTGATCCAATAGGGACACATGAAATACAGATGCATGGAGGACAACCCTTGACGTAATTCAACCTCATAGGCTACTTGGCCAACTTCCTTCAAGATTTTATATAACCCAATGCATCTTAGACTCAATTTCCACGTCTTAACAAATTAAATAATTTCTTGATGGGCAAAATCTTTAGAAACACCCTTTCATTTTCCTCAAACTCCAAATCTATATGTCGAACATCCGAATATGACTTTTGACGACCTTCAACCTTCATCAACCACTCATTGACAATCTTGCCTTTTGCCATAGCTTATTGAACGAGGTCTGCCCCATCAACACTGTACACCAACCTGAGGCCATCCGATGGGAGATCTACATCTCCTGCCATATGAGGCACCACACATTGCGACAATAACCCAATATACAATAACATTCTCTACTACGGCCTTCATTCGCACTATACCCACCAAAATACGTTACTTTATCCACTCTTTGCCTCAATCACGATTTGATATACAAAATTACATCGTTATGAAACTACATTATTTCCCATGTCATATATTGGCATCTATATTTAAGAGACAACGTAAATGTGATTGACTAGCTTTAAAAACACTTTAAAATATACTCGCTAGTCAAATATAGTAATTAATAATATCATGTCCACGGGGATTGGGTTTAAACCGCCTTATCATAGTTTGTAGCTAGAATGCTATAGAAGATGATCAACAATTGAAGTTTATGTGATTAAAACTAAAATTAACTAAGAGTCTAAATTATTGGCTAATGACAATCAACGCACGTATTAAGCAAAGGAAGTTATCAATTTGGAGAAGATAGGCTTGATAGGATATGTGCAAGATAACTAATTGGGATTTATCTCTACAATTTAAGGCACCTATTCTAGAGTCAAAAACTAAGCCTAAGCGTCACAACTAAAGTACTCACTATTCTCAAGGCATAATAAAATAAAGAGATATTGCTTCAATTCAAATCATAGACTAAGGTTTTCTACTTCTAAAATAAAAAATAACTACATCGGCTCAAACAAAACCCTTGGAAAAGAACTGCGACACAAAGAAACACCAAAGGAGAATTATTACACTACCTAACAAAATAAAATCCTTTATGTATTTTTACGTCGAGTTTACTCACTCAAGAAACCCGTCGAATGATATCCATCTTCTGGAAAAGTCAAAAATTTTAAAATTTTATGGTTTTTTCAATTTTGTTTCTAACTACTAAAGATCACTAAAAAGAAAAAAACTAACACATATACATACAACATACAAATATCCCCCACCCCACACTTTAATATCATGACCCCAAATCCACTAGTCGTGATGGCAGCTGACCCAACCTGCTAGGTAAGTCAACTAGTAACTATCCAATTCCAATGATATTAAAAAGACAATAAAGTAATAAGTTATCTGACTTTTATAAAATTCCCAAGTACTGGTAGTACAAATCATGAACGTCTAGGAATAGAATTTACAAAGCTAAAATGAAATCATAGATCGTCTGTTTGAAAAGTACATAAAATGAATAGATCTAGAGCTACCACGAACAAATGGCAGCTACAACCGGGACGCAAGTACATCTTCGATCCTGCTCCCATCGAAACCCTGCAATATCATCAACCAACATTAGCACGCAAGGTGCAAAAGTGTAGTATGAGTACAACCGACCACATGTACCCAAAAAGTAGCAAACCTAACCTTAGGTTGAAAGTACTGACGAGCTAACATAAGGTCGGGTCCAATACAAATATTTTACAACAGTTCATAACAGCGTAATGCAAGCACAAAAGAGGTATCTCTGAAGTTAAATATGCTCATCTTGTTCACAGTTCCAGAAAATGGTCATTCTTTCAAGTATCTTAGTGAAAAATCCCAAATATCTAAGCGAAAATGCCAAAAGTACGAGTAAGTTTGAAAACTGTAATGTTTTTTCCAAATATCCTTACATATTGAATAAAATTGTTTCATTTTCTTTCCAAATAACAAGTATAAAATACCTCTCTAATCACACATATTAATGTGTATAATAAGTCATGAATGATGTGATACCGTATAACATGAGGAAAAATGCATCTCTATGCATGTATATCATGTGTGCATGAAAATGCCATGTATCTAGGAGATGAATCATGTACTCACACTCTCAGAGCACTCAATCTTATTGTTTCACATCCTCTCTCACTATGCTCAATGCTCAGCGCACTCAATCACTCAGCGCTGTATAATTATTGTTGCAGTGTGCAACCCAATCAACATATATATATATGGTCGGTTGCGCTCATTGGGGGTGTACAGACTCCGAAGGGGTTCCTTTAGCACAAGCGTTATATTGTTGCAGCGTGCAGTCTGATCCAATAAAAATATTATCAATATATTATTGCGGCGTGCAGCCCGACCCATAAGGTAAATAAATAATATGTTGCGGCATGTAGCCCGACCCATAATGCATAATATAATATGTTGCAGCGTGTAGACCGACCCATAATGCCACTCTCACTCCGGCCCTCGGCCTCACTCGGTCATCATTCTCTCCAGCCCTGCTCACGGTCTCAAAATGTCATGTAACTAGCCCGACAACAATGATATGATATATCAATAATAACAATTGAGACCGAGATATGATATGAATGCATGAACATGACTGAGTGCAAAATATCAAAGAAATCACTGAGATAACAACATGAAACGACCATTGTGGGTCCTAACAACATCAGCATGAAGCCTAAACATGATTGATAGCTCATTTACTCTATCGCATGGTGAAAACACTATTTTCATCAAACTAGGGCCACTATACAACGACATGGAAGCAACAATTTCCCAATCCACATGGTGCACGCCCACGATCCCGTCACCTATCATGTGTGTCACCTCAATACCAATCACATAACACGTTTGGCAGGGTTTCATACCCTCACCACTAAGTTTAGAAGAGTTACATACCTCGAACGATCCAATACCAATGCTGGGCAAGCCAAGTGATGCTCCAAAGATGCCATCACGCACGTTCCGAACTCCGAACGGCTCGAAACTGACCAACAACAATTCAAATACATCAAACAATAGGAGCAAATCTTGATCATAAAAGATCAAATATTGAATCAAAGTCGGAAATCCGCCAAAAATCCCAATGGGCCTAAACTTCGGAACCCGACAAAAATCAAAAAATCTGACAACCCATTCAATTACGAGTCCAACCATACTAATTTTACTCAAATCTGACTCCAAATCGATGTTCAAAATTCAAAAATTTGTATTATGAAACTTTAGGTCAAAAACCCCCAATTTCTCTTTAAGATTCATCAACCAAATTCCAGAAATGAAGATAGATTCATGAAATAAAATCAAAACCAAGTGTAGAACACTTACCCCAATCCTTTTGATGAAAAATGGGTCAAAAAATCGCCTCAATCCGAGTCCCACATATCAAAATATGAAGAAAGACCAAAACCCTCGATTTTAAATCCTCTGCCCCGCACTTCCGCATTTGCGGACAATTCGTCGCATCTGCAACTACCACTTCTGCGGTCAATATATTGCTTCTGCGAAATATCCATGCTCAGCAACCCCCACACCTGCGGATATAAAAATCCCGCTTATGCGAGGAACATCACACCTGCGCTCCAAAATCCCGTATCTGCGCGCACGCAGGAGCGCTACAAAATCCGTTTCTGCGGTCCTCCTCTCCCAGCCTCTTCTCATTTCTGCGACAACTGTCCACACCTGAAGACTCCCATCTGCGTACATTCTTCCGCAGATGAGGAAACACCAGAACCAGCCGCCTTCAGTAATGCAACATCAAACGAAAATGATCCGAACCTCATCTGAAACTCACCACATCCACTCGGGACCCCATCCAAATATACCGACAAGTGCCATAACATAACACAGACCTACTTGAAGCCTCAAACACACATAACAACATTGAAACAATGAATCGAACCTAATGAACTTTGAACTCTCAATTTCAAAAACTCGCGCCGAAACATATTAAAATCATCCCAGAATAAACCCAAATTTTGCACATAAGTCCCAAATGACATGACGAAGGTATTTCAAACTCCCTGAACCACAATCCTAATCCTATATCCTCAAAGTCAACTTTCGGTCAAACTTATGAACTTTCAAAACAATTCAATTTCCAATTTTTTCCAACTTGTGCTGAAACCTTCAATCCGGGCAACGACCCGAGACCAAAAATCACCATCCGGAACTAACGAAACCATTAAAACTCCGTTATGGGGTCAAATTCACAAAAAATCAAACTTAGTCAACTCTTTCAACTTAAAGCTTCAACAATGAACTCATTCTTCCAAACCAATTCCGAATAACCTGACAACCAATACCGACAAGTCATATAAGTCGTAATAAATCATACAGAGCTACTCATGCCCGTAAGCTACCGAGCGAAGTGCAGATTATCAGAACGATCGGTCGGGTCATTACATCCTCCCCCACTTAAACATATGTTCGTCCTCCAACGTGCAGAGAATTGTTCCCAAAACCACTAGTCATGATGGCACCTAACCCAACCCGCTAGTTAAGAAAACTAGTAACTATCCAATTCCAATGATATTAATAAGACAATAAAGTAAAGTAATTATCTGACTTTTATAAAATTCCCAAGGACTGGTAGTACAAAATCTTGAGCGTCTAAGAGTAGAATTTACAAAGCTGAAACGAAATAATACATCGTCTGTTTGAAAAGTACATAAATAGAATTATAGATCTAGAACTACCACGAACAAGGGACAGCTACAACCGAGACGCAGGTATATCTTCGATCCAGCTCCTGTCAAAATCCCGCAATATCATGAGCCAACATCTGCACGCAAGGTGCAGAAGTGTAGTATGAATACAACCGACCCCATGTACTCAGGAAGTAACAAACCTAACCTTGGGCTGAAAGTAATGACGAGCTAACACAAGGTCGGGTCCAATAAAAATATTCTACAAAATCTCATAACAGCATAACGAAAGTACAAAAGAGGCAGCTCTGAAGTAAAATATGCTCAGCTCGTTCACAGTTGCAAAAAATGGTCATGCTTTTCACGCATCTCAGTGAAAAATCCTAAATCTCTTATCGAAAATGCCAAAAGTACGAGTAAGTTGGAAAACTCTAATTTTTTTCCAAATATCCTTCCATAATGAATAAAAATGTTTCATTTTCTTTCCAAATAACAAGTATAAAATACCTCTCTAAGCCCACATGTCAATGTGTATAATAAGTCATGAATGACGTGATACCGTATAACATGAGGAAAAATGCATCTCTATGCCTGTATATCATGTGTGCCTGCATATGCCATGTATCGATGAGATGAATCATGTACTCACACTCTCAGAATACTCAATCTCATTGTTTCACATCCTCAACACACTCAAGCACTCAGCGACATAAAATAATTGTTACGGCGTGCAGCCCGATCCATATATATATATATATATATATATATATATATATATATATAGTTTGGTGCACTCATTGGGGGTGTACAGACTCCGGAGGGGTTCCTTTAGCCTAAGCGCTATATTTTTGCGGCATGCAGCCTGAACCAAATACTTTTGCAGCGTGCAACCCGATCCAATAAAAATATAACCAATATATTGTTGCGACGTGCAACACGACCCATAAGGTAAATATATAATATGCTTCGGCATGCAGCCCGACCCATAATATATAATATAATATGCTACGACGTGTTGCCCGAACCAAAATTCCACTCTCACTCAGGCCCTCGACCTCACTCAGTCATAACTCTCTCCAACTTGATCACGGGCTCAAAATGTCCTGAAACTAGCCCGACAACAATGATATGATGTATCAACAATAACAACTGAGACTGAGATATGATATGAATGCATGAACATGACTGAGCACAAAATATCGATGAAATCAGTGGGATGACAACAAGAAACGACCATTGTGGGTCCTAAAAACATCAGCATGAAGCCCAAACATGATATTTAACATTATTGATAGCTCATTTATTCTACCGCATGGTGAAAACACAATTTTCAACAAACTAGGCCCACAATATTGTTCCATGGAAGCAACAATGTCCCCATTCACGTGGTGTACGCCCACTCGCCCATCACCTACCATGTGTATCACCTCAATACTAATCACATAACACGTATGGCGGGGTTCCATACCCTCAGCACTAATTTTATAAGAGTTACTTACCTCGAATGAGCCAATACCAACGCCGAGTTAGCCAAGCGATGCTCCAAAGATGCCATCCCGCACGTTCCGACTTCTGAATGTCTCGAAAGTAACCAACAACAATTCAAATACATCAAACAATCCTAAAGGAGCCAATCCCAATGGTAAATATCAAATCTTGAATCAATGCCCAAAATCGGCCAATATCCCAACCCGGGCCCGTACCTCAGAATCCAAGAAAACTCACAATATCAGACAACCCATTCAATTATCGGTCCAACCATACTAATTTCACTCAAATTCGAATCCAAATCGATGTTCAAAACTCAAAAATTAGTATTATGAAACTTTAGGCCAAAAACCCAAATTTCTCTTTAAGATTCATCAACTAATTGCCAAAAATGAAGATAGATTCATGAAATAAGAACAAGACCAAGTGTAGAACACTTACCCAATCCTTGTGATGAAAAAGGCTCCAATGATCGCCTCAATCCTAGTCCCACATCTAAAAATATGAAGAAAGACCGAAACCATCAATTTTATATCCTCTGCCCAGCACTTCCGCATTTGCGGACAATTAATCGCATCTGCGAGTACCGCTTATGTGGTCAATGTATTGCTTCTATGAAATAGCCATGCTCAGTAGCCCCCGCACCTACGGATATAAAAATCCTGCTTCTTCGAGGAACATCACACATGCGCTCCCTAATCCCTGCATCTGCGCGCACGCACGCAGGTGCGCTATAAAATCCTCTTTTGTGTTCCTCCTCACTCATCCTCTTCTCACTTCAGCAACCAACTTTCCGCATACGCGGACTCGCATCTGTATCCATTCTTCCGCAGATGCGGAAACACCAGAACTAGCCGACTTCAGTAATGCAACATAAAATGAAAATGATCTGAACCTCGTCCTACACTCGCCCAAGCCTCTCGGGACCTCATCCAATATACCGACAAGTCCCATAACATAAAATGGACCTACTTGAATCCTCAAACACATATAACAACATCGGAACGACGAATCGCACCTCAAATAGAACCTAATGAACTTTGAATTCTCAATTTCCAAAACTCGCACTGAAATATTTAAAATCATTCTTGAATAAACCCAAATTTTGCACACAAGTCCCAAATGACATGACGAAGCTATTACAATTTCCTGGTACCACAATCCTAATCTGATATCCGCAAAGTCAGCGTTTGGTCAAACTTATGAACTTTCCAAACCTTCAAATTTCCATTTTTTTCCAACTTGTGCTGAAACCTTCTATAAGCATCCAAATGAAAATCCGGGTATACACCGAGTCCAAAAATCACCATCCAGACCTGATGGAACCACTAAAACCCCGTTCCGGGGTAAAATTTAAAAAAAGTCAAACTCAATCAACTCTTTCAACTTAAAGCTTCAACAATGAACTCATTCTTCCAAACCGATTCTGAATAACCTGAAAACCAAAATCGATGAGTCACATAAATGATAATACATCATACGGAGCTAATAGTTTGGAAGAGCAAATGCTCGGAATGACCAGTCGGATCGTTACATTTAAGTTGTGGCATGTCCTCATGACACACAATCAAAAAGCACGTGGTAAAGGAAACTTCCCTGAATTTTCTTCTTTTCTAAGAACTTATGAACTC
Source organism: Nicotiana paniculata (assembly GCA_005239505.1). Lineage (NCBI taxonomy): Eukaryota > Viridiplantae > Streptophyta > Magnoliopsida > Solanales > Solanaceae > Nicotiana > Nicotiana paniculata. The sequence goes on along the minus strand of ML308843.1, from coordinate 13,333 downwards.
CGCTCCAAGTTCTAAATTCATTCCTCATTTTCTTTCCTTAGGATTCTTTATGTAGCTCATTATGCCCAATTTTTCTTGAGGATACCTGCATGACCTGCTCTTTTCTTTCTTTCTTCTCCTCTTCTTGAGCTGTGAATTGCTCTTTCATGATGATTTATAACTTGTTCATGCATTATTTCACATGATCAATCCATGTATCTTCCTGTAAAATCCCAAATAATAAAATCCACATGATGAAGGTTAGAATAAGAAAACAAAGAAGAAATGTCAAGTGAATATTCCTATGATATGTCCAAGATTATTTGTTTCTCATACTCTTCGACTACATGTTGCAAAGGTGGAAAGGTGGGTGGGGGTTTGAACTCTTCTTCCGGTTCTTCAAACTCAACCACAACCTTATTTTCGATCATCTCAGTTGTATAAAAGTCATCTTGAATAGTGAAAAGCTCTCTCTACGGATGCTTATCCTCTTGGGTAGTCTCATTCTCACCGGGTATCTCCTCCATATATTCGCCATCACAACATAATGAGCTTTTTGAAAGTGTACTTATTATTTGATTTTCTTGCATTGTTAGGTTGCTCATGGCTTCATCATCTTGTGTAAATCTCTTTACCTGCTCATTTATTAACTTATACACAAGCTCTTCCAAACTATCATTCTCCCATTGAGGTGGTTGTCTAACTTCGCTTTCACTATAATAAGGGTATTCACCCCAACCAGAGTAAAGATTGTGCCTATATGAATTTTCATACCTGTACGGACCATAGGAAGAATACCTCCCTGCTCGGCAGCCAACCCATAGATGATTTTCACTGCATTTAAAACACATAGCAGAACACTGATAATATTCAACTGCTAACACTTCAACCATTTTCTTAGGCTGGTTTTACTCCATCTTCACAACATTAAGAGTTCAATATCTGCAATATCTTCTCCAACTTGTTAGCAACTACAAAACAAATCTTGAAAGAAGTTAACTAATAAAGAAAATAAAATAGAAAAGAAAAGAGAAAAAAAACTAAAACCTAATTCCTTAATTAGCACTATAAACTATCTCAAATAGTATTTGTTGCCAATCCTAGGTAACGGTGCCAAAATTTGACGAGCTTTAAACACACTCTAAAATATGCTCGCTAGTCGAATATAGTAATTTATAATATCATATCCGCAATGATTGAGTTTTAATAGTATTATCGTAGTTTGTAGCTAGATTGCTATCCAAGATAATCAACGATTGAAGTTTATGTGACCAAAACTAAAATTAACTAAGAGTCTAAACTATTGGCTAATGACAATCAACACAAGTATTAACCAAAGGAAGTTATCAATCGAGGAGAAGATATGGTTGATAGGATAGATGCAAGATAAATGTATGGGATTTAACTCTAGATAATTCACTTCTAATATTCAATTTAGTATCTTGAATTCACTTGGTTATTAGTTCAATTGATTAGTAGAAACTCCTCTCTCGATTAAGTATCAACCTCACGATATGAATCAATTTACGCTCGGTAAAGATATGCAATAGTTCGTAGTGGACTGGTCTTTAGGAGAATCTCTCTCGATTATCCTTCTTATTATGTTTAGTCAACAATTCAACTAGACTCTTCCCATTACTAAGAAGAATTATTGACTTCAACCAACAAAATATAATGCACAAATATCACAAGTTATGCCTCTCTCGATTACATTAACAAGTGAAAATAGATGAAACAATTAAAACATACAAAATTATTCAATACATAAAATTAGAGTTAATAATCCACAAGCAAGTATCAATACACCAAGTCATCAAACCCTGAATAGAACTGCTCCATAGATATGGAGCAATTCATCATAACAATGTTTAAGTTAAAGGAAAACATCAAACAATCCAAACACATGGCTTGAGTAAGGACTGAATGATGAAATCTTGAGCTTTTGCTTTCCCACCTCCTCTTTGGCTTCCTTAGGTCTATGATGTGTCAAAAGTCTCAATAATACCGTTTACCCATGTATTTATACTAATTAAGGTCGGGCCCGGACGAAAACACCTTTTCCTGCGTGAATTTGGAAAATACTCTGTAAGAATTGCACAGGCGCGCCGTATCGGGTGACACGCCATGCGGAGCATTAGTGGGGAAATCCATAGAGTTGATCTGATAGACTGTACGAAAAATGCACAGGCGTGGTGCCCATCCTGCCGTGGCAGTGGCCTATTCTCTGAGTACGGATATTTGTTTCTTTTAAGTTATCTCGATGTGGTTCTCGACCCCTGAACGTGATCTCGGATTACTCCTTTGGGCTTTTTCTCCGACTTCAGAGTTTCAAATCGATGAAATTCAGTTTGTAATATCTTCATAGTTTCGAATCATTCCTACAAGGCATAAAATAAACAACCAGTGCATAACACTATCGATTAAAGCAGAAACGCTATTAAAGTGCAGTAAATTCGAGTGTGACAAGCAACTAAAACATGAGATTACGACCTACCATCAATGATTTTAACAGAGCATTGAGCCACAAAAGATCGCATGCACATACTTTTGAACCAGATACATCATTAGTGGAACATATTTATCACATTTCTCTAACATATGACCTCCCAGAAAGTGAGTTTCACAATAATTTCCTTGATAGAGTTACAATCTTATGTTAATACTTGCAACTTTCTCCTCAAAATTCAAAACAAAATGCATTACTTGATGAGTTTTCTTATAGGACATTCTGTTAATCATGAATAACATCTACTAGCTTGTGCACACACCCTCGTAACATTAACCTGAACGACATCGCATTAAAATTAAAGCAACATTATGCTCAGACCTTTCGTAGGCACTCTATTTACTTCTTATGTGCCTGTAGGATTTAACAAATCACTTTTCTTCCTTTGTGAACATTATCACGATCCCTCTTTACTGTTAAACACCTCCAAATTACATTTCAACACCCTTTATCTGAATTCAATTCAAAAGAGTAATTGGCCTGAACAAGGCCTTTTCTGAAACTTAAATCCTCCTAAGTCCTTCAATAATGACTTCTTGTTTTCCTTCTAAGTGTAAGACTTATTCCACCTGATTCCATCCTCGATAAGTAACTCACCTTATTCCCAGTATTATAACTACCAGTTGTGTTTCCTGGTATTGGAGCTTGAAAGATATCATGTTAAACATGTCTGGTTCGTAACAAGTGTTCATCCTCCCTCCATTTGTTTCGAACATTTCCCTTAGTCCTTTGTGTAGATTATGTTGTTTTCCATTTTTGATCGCCCTTTTGGATAAGGCAATATATTGGTACTGTCGTTTCTCTGTAACTCATATATACATCCTCATCCCAATTTTTCCTTAATGCATAGTTTATAGCCTTATTGTGCCACACACATCTCCCATGAACTCGTATTATTATTATGTCTGGTTTGAGTTTACCACACCACCACTTCACAGCCATTAGTCTCACTATCCATTTTAGTATTTATGCATGAACTCCCTCTCAATCTTTTAGTTTATATTTAGTGTTACCCAATTCAGCTACATTACCATGTGGTCCTTTATACCTTCTATTAACACTTGTGCTCTTAGCGAGTCCAAAATCCTAGTACGAACTATTATGCGATAACTATGACCATATCAATTTATAGATGTTCTTCCCATTCTCCTTGCCTCATTCTTCCCATTTAGTGAATAGTTATGCACTCTTCCATATGTTACGTAGTCCTTTCCCTTAGTTGTGAATTCATCATGCTATCCTCTCAGCAATTGTTGGGATACCCGTGAGAAGGTGTGTTCTTCCATGTATCACTTAACACTTCCTTGCTTGCTAGATTCTTAAGAGGCTCTCCATCGAATCCAAATGCACTATTGGGTTATTATATCATCACATTTGTTTCTCTCACTCGCTCCGTCTTTCTTAGAGTCTTGGGACTTTAGCTAAATCGCAGATCCATGATTAACAAATTCTGAACACTCACAAGCCTTTAACATTTGATCTATAGTAACTCAGTGGGTTACATTGTCTTTGACTCTCTTAAAAGTATAAAACCCTCTTGCAAACCTTACACTAATCCTTTTTTGTCTCCGTTATTTCCTAGGATCATTGACCATGTGTCATGTATGGAGAATTTACCTTTCTTAACCTTCCACATTCTTGGGTGTACTAGTGGTCTATCATTAGCGTATCTTTTCAGAGTATCACATTAACCTTTGCCACTTTTCTAGACTACGCATGCCTTCAACAAAATATTCAAATATCATAGCTACATAGTTCCGCTCTTGTTTTAGCGTACTTATGTAGCCTCACTATGGCCCATTCTTTCCCACATAGGGTGAATGTTCCAGATTTTGACACGTCTTGAACTTAGCAACATGAGGGACATATATTTCATATCGCTAGTTCTCTTGTATATGATCGACTAATCGGAAGGTTTAATTCGCCATGGTATTAACCTCATAAGTGCCCAACTCTTATCCAGCCACACAAGCTTAGGACCCCATATCCTCGTATCAATATCTTTTAAGAGTGTAACACAACTTTGTACATTTCTGGGACACTTATAACATTAATGGTGCAAGGGTCTTCTCATTATGAGTTCAGTTGACTCTCATTATACTCAAAGAGTCATATTAATACATATACTTTGTTGTTCCCTTTTTTTCCTTGGACTTATCATTTCCAAAGAAGTCATATATGGCATAAATAACTCAGCATTATCTCTTTCATAATGTAACGACCCGACCGGTCGTTCTATGTCTAGGACCCCATTCCCGTAAATGACACTCCTCTTAGTTGCTTTTACTGATTTATGACTTGAGAAAGGGGAGGGGGAGGGGTAGGTGGTTCGAGGTTTGGAGAAGTTTGGAGTAATATAATAACACTTAGTTCCCTAAGTTGGTCTTAAAGGCCAAGTTTGACCTCGGTCAACATTTTCAGTAAACGACCCTAGAATCGAGATCTGGAGATTCCAATAGGTTCGTATGATTATTTCGGACTTGGGCGTGTGTTAGGAACGAATTTTGGATAACCCAGGAACATTTCATCGCCAAATAGTGAAGTAAGAATGTCCTTAAGTTCAAATTGAGTTTTGGGGCATGTTTTTTTGTTATCGAGTTCCGAACGAAATTCTGAGACTGATAATAGTTTTATAATGTCAATTATAACTTGCTCACAAAACTTGGTGTCATTCCGAGTAGTATAGGTACGTTTCGGCGTGTCGAAACTGAATTCAAGAACTCAAAGTTCTTAAGTTTGATCCAATATGTTTCGGGGTATTATTTTTAGATTTAGCATTGTTTCGGACGTTCCAAAGTCTCGAGCGAGTCCGTATTATGATTTAGGACTTGTTGGTATATTTGGACGGGGTCTCGGGTGGGCCCGTATGCCATTCGGGCATTGCACGAGCCAAAAACCAGCCTTAAAAGACTGCTGGTGCACCAGATCTGGTGCGACCGCACCTACAAAGGACCAGCCGCAAGTGCGTAGACCGCATGCAGTAAATGCCTCACAGGTGCAGCCTCATAGGGGGCTGCTTGGTTCCGCAGGTGCGGGCCATTTCCCATAGAAGTGGAGCGGCAGGTCCGGACTCCCTTCCGCAGGTGCGACCACTGGCCCCCTTCCCATTTTCCGCAGGTGCGAGATTTTTCTCGACCTAGCTACTATAAGGTATGTAATTCCTACTATAAACTTAGCTTAATTCTTGAATTCCTAGGTAGATTAACACCTTAATTAGTGGGAATCATGAGTTTAGAGCAAAATCTAGGTTTTTGACGAAAATGGAAAATTTCCAAGAAATGTGTTACGGAATGGTACAAAAAACCATATAATATTGATCCTTAGGCTATGGTTAAGTATTTCCTCCAAAAATTTCCGGAATCCGAGCATGTGGGCCCGGGGGTGTATTTTGGAATTTTTCACTTTAGGTTGAAATAATCATTTAAATAGGAAAATTTCATACTTTTGAGTAAAGATTGATTTATTTATGCAACCTTTGACTAGTTTGAGCCCTTAAGCGACGAATTTGGATTTTCGGGCCCGTTCCTGGCCCGAAAAATAGGCTTGACACGAGGTAAGTCTCCTTTCTAACCTCGTAAGAGGGAATTGTCCCCATAGGTGAATATAAATAATTGCATGTCTTTATCTATGGAGGATATGCAATTACAACGTGTGATTTTTATTATTATTTTTAGTTAGAGTCGGGGACACGAGTTGCCACACCCGAGTGTAGATTACGTAATCAGGACTATTGGTCATGACGGTTTTTGTAGTGCCTATTTGCGGCAAAATTAGATTATCATTTGTGTTTTCTATTTGATGGAGTATTTTAGTTTTAAGATCAATTAGGAAGTTATGGATTTATTATGGACAAGTTATGATGGCATACAGTTGTTATTTTTGAACACATGGCAAATACGTCACATGAAATGCACCCGTGGTTGGTATGTACATTTTATTAATATTTTGAGTTGAGGGTCGGGGGCATGAGTTGCCACTCCCGAGTGTAGGTTACGGTAGTTTTGGAATAATATCCAATTCTTTATCAAATTTCAAACTAATGGTATGGTTATACCTAGAGGATTGCCTAGAAATGAATTTCATTAATCTAAAGATAGCATGTTTCGGGCCATGGCCATATTTTAGCCCCAAATTGTTTAAAACTCTATTGACCAACCCTAATTGTGGCTAGTTTGTAGAACAGGTAGTTCAGAAAATTTATCCAAGCATGACTAATCAAGGATACTAGCAGAAATAGCTACCCAACAACTTCAATGTAAAAATCAGAATCAGATTTGGATAATTACTATCTTTTTAACCCCTAAACAATGCGGTTTTGAAACGTAATATTCACGTATAAAGAAAAACCACAGGTTTGGGATAAGTTACACAAATTGAAATGCAGAATGAGAAGGGGTTTTCAAATTCCAATTCAGTATCAATCATTGTATGCTGTATTACATGGATATTTTAAGACAACAGAAAAACAAGACATGAATGTTTATAGTTACAGAAAAATATAATGAACTTCCTGGGCTGTCAAGTTAATAAGAAGAAATGACAACTTGAGGATTAAATTCATAATGTCCATTCCAATTTATTACAACACAAAAATAAATGTGTACATGGTCTAATAAACTTACTGTTACATCACTTGTACTATGAAAGAGATTTTCTAACAGAATACTACAAATTAATTGATTAGAAGCTAATGGTTGCCTCTATGTGGAGCTGCAGTTACCATTGAGCCTCGAACAAGATTGAGCTCTTATGCATCAGTAGAGAATGGATATGCCCATTAGGGAAGGGTCAGGTCCAGTTCTTTGGATGCTATTTTGAAACTAGACAATCACTTATAAATATTTGAGCATTTTTAATTGGGATAAACCTGACCATTGGATAAGATTCATATTTTTTAGTGTTGTTTTATACTAATAACGTCTATTACAGTTCTAAGAAATAGAAAACTACTCATGAGCTAAATAAGATCTCGAAATTACTGTTTTAGCTAGACATATCTTTAGTTAATCTTAATAGCAGCACCTGTAAACCTCCAACCAAAGGATTTTATGTATTGTTATAGAAGGAATTTTGATCATGAAAAGGTCAGATTCGCTTTACCCTTGATACGGTTTCAAAAACTACTGAATATAGTTCTTAATTCATTTAGGATGAATCTGACCATGGATGAATCCACTGAGGCTATTTCGTTGAGACTATTGATAGTCATCCTCTTTCAAGCTAACGTTTAGTCAAATATTTTGACCACTTTTGGCACATTGAGGAGTGAATCAACCTATTTTGTGATTTCGGATTCGCTTCCTTAAGGATCCTCCTAATTACACACTTATATCCTTTGAAGGATAATTTTCGGCAAGCTAAACTACTGTTTATGCACTACCATGGGGTGAATTTGACTATTAGGAAGTCATATTCATCTACCCTAGTGCTAACTTAACATAATTCCAAACCATATAGAGACTTGCTTATTTAGGCATTTTAGAGGATGAACCTGACCATTCAGAGGTTAAGATTCCTCAACTCTAATGCCCTTTTAACTACATACTTTGTACCCTTTTGAGGGTGTATTTCAGCCATCTATACTACTGTTTTGTGCACTATTATAGGGTGAATTTCAACATTTAAAGGTTAAATTCATCTACCTTAATGCAATTTACTTTACTAATAGACTAAGAAACAAACACAAAGATAAAATCTACTACAAAATACATTCTGATTTCAGGAATATAGACATACATTTTTAGATTTTATTATCAATATATTAATCAGTCATACTTTCAGATTTCATACCAGATTAGAGAGAGAAAAAAAAATTAACACAAATTCAACTATAGAAGGAGACAAATTCAAGCAAAGAGGAAGATGAAGTTCACATTTTTGAGTCTTTCAATAATATCAACAGCTACATACCGTTTGAAGGGAAAATCAGCCCAAAAATTCTGACCAAATAAAGGTCAGGTAATAGCAATACAACAAATAAAGAGGGAAGATCAGAAGCAACCAAAAGATTAACCAGAAAACCAGTAGCAGCAGTAGAATAACCAGCCCCAGAGTTTTAGAGTATATGCAAGAAATCTTTGAGAATCAGATCACCAAACAAACTAGAGCCATTTTCATAAGTTTGGAAATGATTTTTAGTGAGCAAGGATAGTAAGTTCAATCTTAAGAAAAAGAAATTTCAGAATATGAGATAGTGCTTCTTCAATGTAAAAATTTCATTCTTTAAAAAGAAGTTTTTTGTGTCAAAAAAAAAGGGTCCAGAATATGTAAAAGGAGAGTCTATTTATAGGCAGCTCAAGGATGGGATATGCTTTGGCATATTCATCATCCGAGAGCTGAAAATAGTACAAAATAATGCAAAGGTCAGCTGTCAACCTTATCTTTGGGACAACTGCTCCTATTCTAGAACTTTCCTACCCATTAAAAGTCTTTTTTACCCTTAAAAATATGATTTCCTAAGTCTACATTACCTGTTGTACCCCTTGGAGTCCCTGAATTTACCATTGGTAATCAGGGTTACTCACTTGGGTTATTATTTAACTTTGGTTAGTTGAAAAACTAGTTAACCCATTTTAGTTAACTAGGGGTTGTTCTTGACTAGGATTAGGTTAACTAATTAAAGGTTAATTGACTAAGTCCCTATTAGTCAACTAGGTTTAGCTTGTTAATTAATGCAATCAATCAATTTAACTCCTTAACCTAAGTTAACTGATTCAAATTTGGTTAATTCAACTCAATTTCCTAAAATTACAAACTTAACTAACTATTAAGCCTAGGTTAACTAATTTATTTTAGTTAATTAATCCTAAACTAATTATCTTAGACAGATTTTAGGACTTAGTTAAAAGTTACTAATTTGGGTTAAACTTACTAAGCAATCTTATTAAGGCGGCCCTGAACGTTAAACTTGCTCAAAATTAACTAATCCCTAATTAATCTAGCAACTAAGTCAATCATAGAACCATTCATCAGTGAGGCAGCCATGAACTAGTAAGGCTATAGACTCCTAATTTAACACTGATAACCGAATAAAAACAAGTATCATATACTAGTCACATGAATCAATAAGGACAATTGTTAATTTTAATAAGTAGAACACCTAATAAATCAACGATGATTAACAGAAAATCTTAAGTGACTGAACATGGTTACAAAACAGTCACGAATAGGCATAACATGTTAACACTGAATTAATCAAATCGAATATAATGCAAATGAAAGAGGAATGCTCATATATGCAAACAGTGGCAAGACCTAAGTTAGGGAACATGATTATCAAAGAAACCTAATTACTTAATTGACGAGAACAAATAAAAACATGGATGTCAGGAAATACATTTAGAGCCTAAACTAAACAATGAGGAAGGAATGTAAATAGGTAGAAGAAAGCAATGAAGGAAAACAAAAACTTTATCCATGAAATAGTGACACAATAATAATAAAAAATCCAGATTAAACACGACATATTCATGCTGGTAAAAATAAAAAGACAGCAAGGAAGGGGGAATACTCGTTGGGTGATTTGGCCGAAAAGTTTGATTTTACCGGACTTCAGTCGGATTTCGGCGGGGATTGAAAATGACTCAAACCCATATAAATCAATAGCCCTCGATGAGAGCTATCAGTCCATGTAGGTGAGAGACATTAAACATCTTGAATTGGCCGGGCATGGACATTTAGGTTTTTCAGTATTCTATATCTAAATTTCGAAGATTTTCGTTGAGTTTTTGGGGAAACTTATAGTGGGAAGGGGTTAAGGGTGAGGAGAGGGTTGTAGGGTGAAAGTTTGCGGTGGTTTGGAGGTCGTCCGCCACCGGTAGGCAATTTTTGGTGGGCGGAGCAAGGTGGGAATCCTAGGGCGGCTAGGGTTTGGTTATACAGAAGAGAGAGAGAGAGAGACGGATGAGAGACATGGTATGTGGGTGTTATACTTCTAAATGACTGGGGGGGTGAGCGTTTGGACATTTAAATAGCTAGGCTTTTGGGGGTTTCCCACCCGTTAGATCTTAGAAGATCAATGGTTGGGATATGCTAAAGCCTTAACGGGGTCGTTTGGGTACTGGGACTGGGCAGGCCGAATAAGGGTCTATTGGGCAGGGTACGTTTTGGTGGTGTAAATAAGGAATTGGGCCTGGGTACTTCTTGGCCCAGGGCCGATTTTTAACATTCTAAACATAATTCCAAACTAATTAATCTAATGAAAATCAAACCTCATTAAATTTAAAAGATGCAGTAATCAATTTCATCTTTATTTTGTCTAAATATATATATTAATTAGGAATAAAACAATTAATTCAATAATCCTAATTAAATCTATTATTTTGTCAGATAAAAAATAGTTAATTTTAGCAATCAGTTATCAAAACTACATTACCTCAAATAATCAACATTATTCGTTACTTAATTCAATTATTTATAAATAAATTCATAATTCTTTGATAATAACGATGCACCTAATTATGCAATTTAAAATAATTTTAAAAGATAAATTATAAATATGCGATGCAGAACAATTCACAATTAACACTAAAATTCAACCAAATCCATAAGATTAATTTACTTATATAATTTCGTAGGAGTATTTAGTAGGTGAAAAATTACATGCTCACAGTTGCCCCTCTTTGCTCGGAAACACGAAGAGTTTTCGGGCAAAGATAAAGTGAGCAGTTGTGAACAACTTTTACTTGTTCAAATATTCCAAGTGAAGCGTTTTTGAAAAGTTTGACCGAACACTGCTTCAAAGGTTGCCTACATATCCTTAGCTATTAAGGAATCAGGTCAGTGTAGTTCTGGAGGTTTTGGTAGCTGGGACTACCGGGTGACTGTGATTTAACTGTTGTTGTTGTTGTTACTGTTGCGGATCTCCTTATTACACCAAAGTCAAAAATGAAAAAGACTAAACTAGCCTATCAGCTATGAGTTACAAAATTCATATCTACAAGTCTTCTACATCTTGGTCTTGAGTCTTGGTTACTTCTTCACACATACTCTGATCTGAATCTTGATGCGTGTTAGTTGTATGTGCTGGTTCAATCTTGTTCAGCTTTTCGGATCACAAATAGACATGCATAGCTTGTGACTCAATCTGTCTTGAGCAGTCCACCTATTTTCCGCTTCTGTACTTTGGGGTTCAACTCTTTTCTCTTCTTCTTTTCATTTATTCTGAAATGAGACGTCTTCTTTTGGTCGTCTCGAATCCATTGTCCTAAATTGTAATCTGCGCAAAAATAAACAAACAAAATTTTCTGCCCTAGTTTTCACTAGGAAAATTATGTGAGTTATTGTAACGAAATCTTTGCTACTTCATTATTGAAAGCAATGCAAAGGCGGGACTGGTGTACCTAGAGTTATTGTAGACTAGGGAGTGGATACCCTATTCCTAAAAAGTAAAACCAACTAGGGATTGGGGACCCTATGTTGGAAAAGATAGATAGGTTATGCTGTCGTCGAGAAAAGATCACCGGGTTATGCCATTGTCAAGAAAGAGATCACCAGGTTATGTGTGTCTGGAAAGGTCAATAGGTTATGTCGTTGGTGGGAAAAAGGGATCACTAGGCTATGCCGGTGTCAGGAAGTTATCAACAGATTATGCTGTTGTCAGAAAAAGATCATCGGGTTATGTCGGTGTGTTGTGGGGAGGATCAACGGGTTATGCCATTGTCAAGAAAGAGATCACCAGGTCATGCCGGTGTCTGGAAAATTCAACATGTTATGATGTTGCCTAAAAAAGGAGATCACTGGGTTATGCTAGTGTCTGGAAATGATCAACCGGTTAGACCGTTGTCAGGAAAAGAAGAGATCACCAGGTTATGTTGGTGTCTGGAAAGGTCAACAGGTTATGTTGTTGTCTGAAAAAGGAGATCACTGGGTTATTCCAGTGTCTGGAAATGATCAACGGGTTATGCCTTTGTCAGGAAAAGAAGAGATCACCAGGTTATGCTAGTGTCTGGAAAGGTCAACAGGTTATGTTGTTGCCTGGGGAAAAGAGATCACTGGGTTATGCTAGTGTCTGGAGAAGAAAAGATCACCAGGTTATGCTGGTGTCTGGAAAGGTCAATAGGTTATGCTATTGTCAGAAAGATCACCGAGTTATACCGGTGTCTGGAAAGGTCAACATGTTATGCTGTTGCCTGGGGAAAAGGGAATGATCAACAGGTTATGATTTTGTCAGAAAACGATCACCAGGTTATGCCGGTGTCTGGAAAGGTCAACAGGTTATGTTGTTGCTTGGGGAAAAGGGAATGATCAACATGTTATGCTGTTTTCAGAAAAAGATCACCAGGTTATGCTGGTGTCTGGAAAGGTCAACAGGTTATGTTGTTGCTTGGGGAAAAGGGAATGATCAACATGTTATGCTGTTTTCAGAAAAAGATCACCAGGTTATGCCGGTGTCTGGAAAGGTCAACAGGTTATGATGTTGTCCCGGAAAAAGGAACGATCAACAGGTTATGCTGTTGTCAGAAAAAGATCACCAGGTTATGCTGGTGTCTAGAAAGGTCAACAGGTTATGCTGTTGCCCCGAAAAAGGGAATGACCAACAAGTTATGCTGTTGTCAGAAGAAGATCACCAATTTATGCTGATGTCTGGAAAGGTCAACAGGTTATGCTGTTGCCTGGGGAAAAGAGATCACTGGGTTATGCCAGTATCAGGATATGATCAACAGGTTATGCTGTTGCCTGGGGAAAAGAGATCACTGGGTTATGCCAGTATCAGGATATGATCAACAGGTTATGCTGTTGTCAGAAAGATCACCAGGCTATGCCGGTGTCTGCTTGGGAGTGGGACCTATGTTGGCATCAACTGAGGACTGGGATATCCTTGGTTGGAAAAGGTTTGGCTAGGGATTG